>JAJJMB010008951.1:4338294-4456490 GCA_023531105.1 Papaver atlanticum | reverse complement strand
CCTCTCCTTCATAACATCGTCTCACCATATCAATCTGCTTTCATACCTGGAAGACAGATAAATGATAACACCATGGTGACTCATGAGATAATTCACAATATGAGAGTAAGAAGGGATACTCAAGGATGGATGGGGCAAAAAATAGACATGTCAAAAGCCTTTGACAGAGTTGAATGGAATTTTCTCATAGCTGTCCTAACCAAAATGGGATTTTTCACACAATGGTGTAATTTGATAATGCAATGTGTCTCAACCACCAACTTAGCAATCATGTTGAATGGTGTTCCTTGTGAATTCTTCAAACCCTCGGGGGGTTTAAGACAAGGAGACCCACTTTCTCCCTATCTATTTATATTATTCATGGATGTTCTTTTAAGAACTCATGATGCTGAAAATAAAGGAGAAATCCATGGGATAAAAATTGTGAAAAAAGCTCCTGCTGTTAGTCACCTCTTATTTGTTGATGATTGTATCATCTTCTGCAAAGCAAATAGGAAGGAAGCAGAAAACATCCTTGATATCTTTGAGAAGTTTAGTTATGGTTCTGGTCAGATGATCAACCTAACTAAATCTGGGATTTTCTTCAGTAACAATACCTTAAAAGAAATGATCAAAGAAATCACTGAGTTAATGAAGATTGATCCAATCCCATTAACTGACAAATTTCTAGGATCTCCATTATTCACCAATAAGTCTAAGGTTAAATCTTTCTACTCCATAATTGTCAAATTGAAAGGAAGGTTAGCTGGTTGGAAAAGAAAAACCATTGATCCAGCTGGAAAAATGGTTATGATAAAACATGTAACATCTACTCTGGCTAACTACCAGATGAGTACATTCAAGATACCAAAAACAACAATAGGAGAAATGAATAAAATCCAGAGAGATTTCTTTTGGGGAAAGGAAGATGGTATAAGCAAAGGGATCTATCCTAAGGCTTGGGTTGTTGTATGCAAGAACAAGGATGAAGGGGGATTAGATTTCATGAACCTTGAAAAGTTCAATGAAGCTATGATCTCCAACATTGGTTGGAGAATGTTGAAACAGCCAGACACTCTAGGAGCTCAAGTTATGAATAAAAAATACTTCCCTGGGGAAGATATAATGCATATCTCCACAAAACCTAAACCCACTAATTCCTAGGTTTGGAAAGGAATTCTATCTGGAATTGAAAATATCCAAAAAATTGGCAGATGGGAAGTGGGAAAAGGGAATAATATACATATTTGGGCTAACAATTACGTACCAAACCAAATGGCTCCCATAACTAAACCAGATAACTGTCCAGAACACATCCAGAGAGTAAGTGATCTTATCATAAATCACACTCAATGGAATGAAGAGCTCATCTCTGAACTCTTTGACAACAACATGGCCAATCAGATAAAGAACACAGTAATCCATCACAACCAAGAGGATAGAGTCATCTGGCCTCTAACCAGAGATGGAAATTTTTCTGTCAAAACTCTCTATAAGGAACTAACAAAAAGACAAGATACTACACCAAGAATAAATAAAAATTGGAAGGCTATTTGGAATTTGAACACTAGCCCCTCAATTAGGCTATTCACATGGAAAGCAGCACACAACATCCTCCCAACTGGAGCAAAAGTGGGGAAGCACCTTAATTACATTGAAGATATTTGCAAAATCCGCAACTGCCAAAGGGAGACTCTAACTCATCTTTTTATGTATTGTCCTATTACTATTCAAGTTTGGTTAGAACTAAAAATTGGCCCAAATCTAGTGTACAGAGGACATACTGATTTTCATGTTTGGTTATCTCATATCCTAGACAATACTAGAAACCATCATAAAAACAATGAATGGGCTGAGCTTTACTTAACTGTTCTCTGGCATATCTGGAAGGAAAGATGTAATGTTCATTTCAATAACTCTAAAGTCTCTGCTCATACTTTAGCTAAAACAATTCAGAGTTACATGAATATGAGAAAGGCAGCAAAGAACAAAAACAACTTTCTGCATACAGGTTATTGCATGTCTGCAGCTGAAAGCAAAAAAAATTGAATTTAGAATACAGTGGAAACCACCTCATATATTTACTTTGAAATTGAATATAGCAATCCACTTTAACAGTACGCGAAATGTCTATGGAATAGGACTAATGTTATACGATTTTACAGTGGGAATGTATAGGGGCAAGAGGCATTGGGCACATCCAGAAGAGCACCATAGAGACAACAAGGATAGCTGCTCAGGAGACATTCAAATGGGCGGCAGAATTGGGGAGCAGGATTGAAATTGAGTCCAACTCTTACGAGCTGATAAAGCTGACCAGGAAACTTCATGCTGAGCAGATACACCAAAGATTTCAACTGAAGGAAGAAACTGTTAATTATTTTGAGATTTCTTCTTGGAGCACCACAAACTCCAATCAAAACTATTTAGCTTTAAATCTAGCAAACTATATTTCAAGTTGTAATATTAATAGACAATGGAGGGGCTCTGAAATACAGAACCTAAACCAGCAAATCACTAGAGATTTGGCTGAAAACAATGGGGAAGGGAACTTAGCTGGTAGACATTACAGGGGACAGGTTACCATGTATGGAAACCAGAACCACCAGTTATTATAGTAGAAGCTCTGTTTTAGCTTCTTTTTCTTATAAAAAATTGGAAACCAGAACCATCAATTATTATAATAGAAGCTCGGTTTTAGCTTCTTTTTCTTATAAAAAAAAAAGAGTCTCTACTATTGGTAAAAACAGTCATACTTCGTTCAAAAGAGTACTTAATTTCGTGGCTCTTTTCAGCAGGGGTGAATGCAAATAAAAATCAGTGAATGCAAATAAAAATCAGCAAAGGTTAAGACCATCCAAGTCATTTTTAATTTTGTGCATATGCCAATGATCACAAAATGAACCGTAAGCCCTTCTTGGTTACTCTGGTATCTCCGTGTCAGTGAACTTTTAATATCCTTTAGATCCAAACAGGGGGGAAAGGGAGAAGGAAAAAGGGGCGGGGAATGGCATGTGATGTCTGAATGTTGGGAACATCGTAAAGAGGGGAGGGTCGTGGCCAGCCAGAGATGATGATAATGATGTCACTTTTCTTTTCTTTTTTAGCCATGTGATTTTCGAATCATCATCATCTTTCTCAAAAGATTAGAATATTTTAGAGATAAAAGAAAAAAGAATTTGATTGGATTTCATGTGTAATTTACTTAATTACTAAAATCATCAGTCGTGTTTATAGAGTAGATACCAAAATATGATATGGTTTTTTTTCTTTTGAAAGTTTTCATTGGTCAGACAATACCGTTGATACCAAGATGGATGGATTGATGTATCCCATTAAACATAAGCAAGTTAGTGTTAAGTCAAGGATGAAAACACACATTTTGTTTTTTTGTTTGTTGTAAGAGGATTCTCTCTACTGAGCAACACACAGGCTGTCAATGGGGATTGGCCGATTTTCACTCTTCTGTTTTCTTGTGTTTTTAAAATGTGGGTAGTGCTTGGGAGAATGGGTAATGAGAAAGTATTTTTTGATTATTTTTCAAAGCAAAATGCATTCTGGTCAGCAGTGTCAGCTCCAACAGCCTAGGGGTAGCAGTAATCAGTAGCAATAGGCTCGTAAAATAAAGAGACTTAGATCCGGATTGGGTAAGCAATTTCTGCTCCACTTTCTTTCTTGTACTGCTCAGTACTCGCTGCTCACTACATTGTTTTAGAATATTCAAACAGAGAGACGGGTTGTACTGTTTTTGTGTATTGTGTGTGGAGACTGCTCTATTCAAAGTCCAGTGAATCTTTGTTTTAAATGAATCGCCTGGTGGTGGTGGTGGTGGTGGTGGTGGTTGGTAGGTAGAGACTTGCCTTGGATGCAAAAATGATACATGTGTACTAAACAGTCTAAACTCATACCCAACCTGTAATCAGGTTGAATAAGATTCTCCCGCCTGTATGATACCCTTGTTCCTCTTGTCATCCAAATAGTAGAATCACATTCGGAATACGCAAATGTAATCAAATAACCTTAAGAGTAACAATACAGGATGAGCAAAGGGAACACTGATTACAAAAAAAGGCATTTTAAAAGCTCCTTGAACAAGTCAATTAAGGGGACCGACCATAAACCTTGGTTTAAAAAAAATAAAAAATTACCTAATCACAGTGATCTTTTACAAGTATATCTCAATTCTAAACAACGCGAACATTACTTCTTACCACGCGTACTACTAGACACTTTTTTCTTAGAACTCTTTGGAGGATCCTTTTTGCAGTTCACTGTTTTGCTACATTTTGGACAAAACCAATCCTCCACAGGAATAGATTTCAAAGGAGGATTACAGCAATCAATATGAGTACCAATTCCACACCCTAAAGATCCGCTTTCATCACCACATATAAGCATTACCTCTTCACGGTCACAAGATCCACAAACTTGGCAAGGAACATCACCACTGTCACTGGGCTCATCGTTAACATCAGATGGTGATGACGGTTCGACAATTTCTTTAGAGCACATTTCGAGGTTTGCTAATGACTTATCTGCCCATTCATTGGTGTTGTAAAGAACATGCTTATCAAGTGCATAATCAGGTCTGCATATGTACTCAACCAAGTAATCAGCCACTACACATGGGATCTCATTTCTTATGAATTCTTGAACCCACAGATCAGCCTTTGGCATTCCCTGAGTTATAACCGCAAAATCAACTCCGGATTTGAGGAACTTGGTGTAAGGAGGCGAAGTTGCAAGAATGGTACCATCGCCTGCTTTCACCACACGTTTCAGAGTATCCTATTTCACAATATAGGTGGAAACAAAAGTAAATCAAACACAAATGCAAGGGTGCTGTTAGAAAAAGATAAATCAAAATTTGAAAAGGAATTGATCAATACCAATGGTGGAGCAATGCATTCTCCATAGACAATAATTCGCATTCCATGAAAAGCACCATGACCAGTCCTTTCCTTTAACTGGCGCCACTTTCTGGGAGCCTCAAAGCTAATTGTACCTTCCTCATTAAGGCCAGTTTTAGACCACTCATATGGCTCTTCCTCCACAAACTTCCCAGCCTGGTTACAAGCAGTTAAGTAATCTGTCTTTAATATCCACCTACACGGTAGAAATACATCCAATATATCAGTACCCACAGCATTTGGTTATAGAATAGAGAGTTCATATTAAATTCAAGATAAAAGCTCTAGTGAACTTGAGACATTGGCTGCAACATTCTCTGTAGGAAAAATGTTGATTTCATACCTGCCTGATGCTGCAGCAGCAAAGAATTTCTCTGTTCTTCTAACTGGATCTGGGGAGATAAAGTGGGTAGCTTGGTATGACCAACTGTGAGAATCTCGGCAACATCGTCCTTTCAAACGCTTAATAACTTGCTGAAACTCCTTTCTCTGTAGACGGTGCCCACTAAGTATAAACAACATAGGTTGAGAGTTTAGGGGCTTTGAAACCCTTCCTGCCTGAATTATATTTGAATCAGGACTAGATTCTGCCTTTTTATTACTCTGCTTACACTTACTATCAGGTTTAGGGACTACATTTTCATGTTCTCCTGACTTGACGCTGGGACGTTTTTTAGCTGTCTTGGTCTCCTTATCGTCATCCAAGGGCATCTCGGTATTACTCTCTTTGGTTTTGCTTGCATGACTTACCCTCCTTTTTGCTTCCACCACAGTTTCATTTTCATGTTCTCCTGCGTCTATAGTGGAACGTGTTTTTGCTGACTTGGTTTCGTTTAAGTCATTTATGGGTTTCTCTTTCTTGCTCTTCTTGGTTTTGCTCGCAAGACTTGCCCTTCTTTTGGTTGCAACCATCTCTGCCCTCGTTTTATTGATCTCATTGTCCACACTGTCCTTGATCTCCCGAGGTACAACTACTTCTTTCACGGCTGAAAAGCGATTTCTCTGATCCTCGCTTGATGGAGGTTTCACCTCCCTCACAGGGATTTCTTCTTGACTGGCTTCAGGAACCATTTTATTAGCCTGCTTCGGGTTTTTTAACGACTTTGATGCAACTTTTTTCCTCACATATTTTGCTGAACGTACAGTCGGACCTTCGGTTTCAATGGTCTTATTCTCCTCCACGGAAATCGCTTCTTCTGCTGTCTTCACAGATACAGTTCTCCTCTGAACTCTGCTTTTAGGATTTGAAACTTCATTTGTCTTCTCCATTTCCAACTTCTCATCATTGACTACATCTTTCGAGGAAGACACGGTAACTTTGTTCGCACGGTTTGAAGAATGCACTCCTCCTGTCACTTTCTTCGCTTGATCCTCCTTATTTTTCTTGACATCCTCCCTATCCACTCCTGAAATCATTTTCTCACCATCCATCAGTGAGCGATGGCTATTTACTTTACTTCCTGACTGCTGAATCTTTTCTGAATTCTCTTTTATGCCTACATCAGCTTTAGAGGATAGCTGAGCCACCTCCTGACTAAACGATTTCACAGCATTCTCTTCCTCTGGAGCTTCAGTTTCATCATCCAAAGCATCACCCATATTCACAGATGAAGGGAACTGATTGGAGTTTTGGTCCATAACTTTGTCCACATCTCGCGGCAGCCCAATTGTCTCTGTTTGTACATTAGACAGCCTCTCCTGCACTGCTTTATTTGTGCCTTCTTCTAAAATCAACGAATCTTCACGTGTGGTGGTTGCCTGATCCAAGTTAAGAGTACCTTTGCGTTCCTTGGCACTAGCTGCACTAAGCAGTCTAGTGCCCAAACTTTTCGTTTTTGTCCCTGATCTCGAAGATGATCCGTTCTTTTTCCCTTTATTTAAACCTATGTTGACAGAACCTACAGATTTATCAGCCTGTGTCTCAGGTGTTCGAGAATCGGGTGATGAGGCCTTGGTATCCAGGCCTGCTGATCTGCTAGCTCCAAAATCACCGAAGTCCGGAGAAGAAACCAAATCAGTCTGCCCCAATTCCTTTAATGATGTCTCAGGTGTCTTTGCTGCAGAAGGGACTGACACATTCTGCTGCAACGGAGATTTCGGATCATCAGAAATAATATTTCTTGAAACAGGCAATCCGCATTTCTTGGATTTCTTTTTGACACTTGAAGACTTATTTTTTGCCAGTTTAACAGGTTCATTTGCTGAAGATTTCGCAATAGCTTCAGCTGCACGGCTACTATTGGCAAGGGCAGGACTCGGTTTTGTTTCCAGTGCAATACTAATGTCTCCTTCTGGTGTAGTCCCAGCTACTGTACTTCCTGTACCAGAAGTTATTGAATATGGACTTCTCTTCTTTATAGATCCTGAGCTCGTACAAGAAAGACCCAGCTTTCTTTTTAGAGTAACCGACTGATTCTTTGTAGGGTTGATGTCCACATCCATTTGATGGCTTCTATTGCTCAGTGTAGAACTTGATTCCATCTCCGGTCGAACAATCTCCCTTTCAAGTGTAGTACTTGCTACTGTACCTGTTGCTGCAAAAGTTTTTGAATTAGGACTCCCTTTCTCTAAGGATTCATGGCTTGGACTAGAAAGGGATTTCTTTTTCTTTGGAGTCACTGCCCTTCCTTCTAATTTCGAGTGATGTAACTCTGACCCATTTTTCTGATCTTCGATATGGCCAAAATCCAAGTTATCCTTGAATTGATCTGCTTTTAGTGGCGAAATTCCAAAACCTTCTTTGGGGCTTGAACAGGAAAGACCCTTTTTTTTCTTTGGAGTAAGAGTACCATCTTTCAGTTTGGAGTGATGTAATTCTGATTCATTGCTTTGATCTTCAACCTCCCCAAAATCCAGTTTATTCTTGACTTGGTCAGACTTTAGTGGTGAGATTCCAAAACCATTGTTATTTGTTTCCGAACCCCCTAGGGGAGAGCTGCGTAAATGATTTGAATGCTCTCCAGAGAAATATGGAACTGGAGAGGTCTTCTGCATTTTTTTCGTATGACTTATAGTAACAGTATTTGTAGCATCAGAACTAAATGGTCTTTTACCAGTCTTAGAGCTTGGGGTTTTGTTGCCCTTGCTACCAGTATCATCATTACGATAAGCTCCACTGCTGACAGAACCAATGTCCTGCAGATTTGCAACAAGTGGATTTGGAATTTTCTCAGCTCCTATCGATTTTCCTGCATTAATTGATAATCTACTTTCTGAATCAACATTCTCACTGGTATCAATCAAGCCTTTAGCAGTGGATCCATGTAGGTGCACACCAGATGTTTTCCTCACTGGTGTGGTCAAGCCAGAACCCACTAAATTCGGACCATCACTTCCCCCTGGCAGCTTAGATGAACTTTCTGCAACATCTCCCACCCTTGACCCCTTTTTACTGATTTTTGAAGTAATGTTTTCGGTGGTATCTAACAAGCCTTTAGCTGCAGATGTCTGCTTGCTGATGGACCTTTCTCTTACTGGTGTGGCCAAGTCAGAACCCTTTGAAGTTGAAATACCACTTCCAGTTTGCAACTTAAATGAACTGTCTGTGACATTTTCCACTCCTAACTGCGCCGTATCTCTATATTCTTCAGTTTCATCTTCAGAATCCTTAGATTCAGCCTCCATTATCTCTATTTCATGACCACTATAATGAGGAAATAAATAAATAAAATGGTGTCAGAATAAGAATAATCATGACCAAACCTTTCATCAAATCAATTTGTTCCTAAGAACATATAATGCTCACAAACAATTAAGGCAATAAGAAATGGAACAATCGATCAACGCTCCTACCTCTTGTTGTAGTCAGATTCTGGAAGTATCTCCCAAGCTTTTAAACTGTAGAAAAGAATACTTCTATTAACAACCGATGCTAAAAGGAGAAACACAAAACAAGTTTTTGAAAATTTCGTCACCATGTAACGGGTTTCCCACAAACAAATATTATAACTTCTATATTCAAGATTCAAGGGCATAATCTAGAAAATTTGGAAAAACTAGATGAACAACTTTTATTCATACCAGTCCTCCAACCATCGATGATTGACAAGCTTTATTCTCTGCATTTTCTTAGCAAGATCGTACTTCTCACCTGTTTAAGATGTCCACCCACATTCAAATCAATGACTTGATGCTGATAGAGAGATATCCAATAAAACTTCAAAAGGAGCTTAAAATATTTCTTTTTTCTCGATTAGAAAAACATACCCTCAAATTTGTAGCAAATGAGATGAGTGACTTTGTTTGCTACCAAAGGCTTAGAGAAGTTTGCCCCCATCATGCTTACCATCCTCTGGAAAACAAATCAACAAACAACATATATAGTAAGACAACCTGTGTGGCTGTGGCAGCCAACATGGTATCGAACTTCCTCCTGTAATGTTCTTATTCTGTAAACTAATTCAAAGAGAATGCATTAAAATATCTAAAAGTTGGCAATTTACCATTATATCTTCACGATCTTGCCTTTGGTATCCTGTCAGGCATACAATAAAAGATTTTGCACCTACAATTCCACTCAAATCCTTTACAGGTCTGTACAAAATCTGCAGAGGAGCCAACAGAAAACAAAAACAAAGCATAATTAAGCCACCATTCTTCCTACCATCAAAAACGCCACCGCACAGAGTCACCCCCACTACACACGCTAACACCACGTACACCACCCCACACAGACCACCACTAAACACGCCACAAGTTCAAAATTCTAAAACCCTAAGTACTGAAAACAATGTTCAAATTTCATAGCAGTATGTAAAAAAAAAAAAGAGAGATAATTAGAAACTAACATACCAAGTTAGAATCCACTGGCATTCCAACATCGAAACTATGATCCACCCAGAGCGAGTTCACCACCGTTTTACCATCTTTTCTAGCAATAACACAACGTTGATCATCCTACACAACCAATCAATCAATTAATCAATCAGACAAACCCCGTATAACCAATTTCAGTTCACAACTAAAATCAATTTTCAAAATTAGAAAATACAAAAATTAGGGCAAAAATCAAGTCTTTACATAAACAATTTTGTCGACAATAACATGTGTACAAATAGAACCATATTCACCGACGTTAACTCCACCACCATTAATTAGTTTAGATTGTACTTTAGCCTCATCTGATGGATTGAATCCAAAAAGAATGAAACGAACTCCATCGAATATTTTCGAATCACTACCTCCTGCACCTCCATAATTTTCTCCCATCGATCTGAAATTATCGAAAAGAGGTTTTTCGGATTATCTATTTAGTATTTATTTTCAAGGTTTTCGAATATGAAACCCTAGAAATAGGATGAGTGAAATAGAAAATGGTGGGAATTTCCCCCGACAATTAAAATAATTTGATTTTTGATTATTTATTTTTTTGGTGTAGTGGCGGGAAAAAGGAAATAATGGCGAAAAATATGTATACACGCGTAAAATTATAGACACGTCACGTGTAAAGAGAGATTACGTGTTGCTAGTGATAAATTATTGAGTTCCGTCTGACGTTGGTGAGCGTTAGATTGGGAAATATGTGGGTCTGTAAGTAATAAGCTCTTCACAGGTGTTATGCTGTAGATTAATGTTGCAAACGGCGGAGGATCGGACCATGTACCACAAGCGTTCCGAGGAAGCTATTCGAAGCTTCACAATCCGAAGCAGCGTATTTAGCAAGATTTATGAATTATTTTCGGATGGCAGATGTGAAGAAACATGGCTTAGCTAATATGACAGCTTGCCGAAAGAAAATAAGCTGTGGTCATTTCGCCGCCGCAATTCGAGTGTTGTCTTCAAATGGAATTGCGCCCTGCAATGAACAAATTTATTTCGAGTTGCAAGATAAACACCCAGCAGCGCCTCCTCTTGCGGTTCCTTTTGAGGAGGTTTCAGTTGATCCAATTAATGTGGATTGCAGGGCTGTTATGGGGGCTATTAAGAGCTTCCCTAAGGGCACATCGTGTGGACATGATGGCCTGCGAGCACAACATTTAGCTGATGCGATGAGTGGAGCAGCGGCAGCTGTTGCAGATGATTTACTCGCTTCCATTACAGGGGTTGTCAATCTTTGGTTGGCTGGAAAATGCCCTGCGGATTTAGGTGAGTTTGTAGCTAGCGCACCCTAAACACCGTTACTCAAGCCTGGGGGCGGCCTTAGGCCCATCGCAGTTGACACGTTTTGGCGTAGACTGGTCTCTAAAGTGGCGGCTTTCTCTGTCGGAAAGGAGATGACTTCTTAATTAGGTGATTACCAATTTGGGGTTGGTGTACCTGCTGGGGGAGAGAGTATTTTACATGCTGTAAATGGTCTACTAGAGTTGAAAGGTCACTCGGACACGATGTCAATGTTGCTCATTGACTTCTCTAATGCGTTCAACATGGTGAGCAGTTCTCAGCTCATCAAGGAGGTTCGTCTTCATTGTCCAGGTATTTCTCGTTGGGTAGAATTTTGTTACATGCGTCCTGCTAAACTCTACTACGACCAATATATTTTGTCTTTTGCCCTCGGAGTCCAACAGGGCGACCCTCTCGGTCCCTTGTTGTTTGCTCTGACTCTTCACCCCTTAGTGAAGACTATTGCTTCCAGTTGCAAGCTTGATCTGCACGCTTGGTACCTCGATGATGGTACAATCATTGGTGATACTCTTGAGGTGTCCAAGGCCTTGCGCATAATAGAAACTGAAGGACCAGGTAGGGGTTTACATCTCAATATAAAGAAAACGGAAGTCTTTTGGCCTTCTAGTGATCCCAGAAGTATTGCTGATGGTGTTTTCCCTCCTGAAATTGGTAGACCGTCCAATGGTGTTAAACTCTTGGGGGGTCCTGTGAGTCTGGATTTGAACTTTATTAGTGATATGATGTTAAGTAGAGTGAACAAGACTGTTCAACTTATGACTGCCATAAAAAACCTCAAGGATCCTCAAAGCGAGATGCTATTACTTCGCAATTGCACCGGTGTTTCTAGATTATATTTTGCATTGCGAACTACCAATCTTGCAGCCCTTCAACATGCCACTGAGCTTTTCGACGATCATTTGCTCAAGTACTTGAGACTCCTTGTCACTGGTGATGGCTCGGGGTTTGGTCCTTTACAACAGAGATTAGCTACCTTGCCCATCAAGGATGGTGGCTTGGGCATCTACACCATGGCAGACACCCGCACCTACTGTTACCTTGCTTCTCAAAGTCAGACGGCTTTAGTGCAAAAGGTGATCCTTGGTAACTTATCCTCCACAAACAAAGGTTCTGCTTATCAGTTGGCTCTTCATAACTTCATTCAGGTATGTGGACTACCTTCTTCTTATTGCGTCGATGATGCTGCCCCCCCTTCCATGCATTCCCTGGCAGTTACTTATTTTGATGCAATTAAGAAGCAAATCCCCTACCAATTTTCTATGTATGCAAGAGATTCCATTTTGTGGCAGTGTAACCAAGTTAAGCATGCACAAGATTATTTATTAGTTGTACCTATTAGTGGGCTTAATCAATGCCTCAGGTCGAGACAGTTTAGAGCTGTCCTTTGCTACCGCCTGGGTATCCCATTGTTTGTTGAGAATGATTTATGCTCAAGTTGTAACAAATCTATGGATATTTTTGGTGATCACGCGCTTCATTGTGCTAAGGATGTTGGAACTAAGTTTCGACATGACTCTGTACGTGATGTAATCGTTGATATCTGTTACAAAGCTGGTGTGCCTGCGCGCAAGGAAGTTTCTCTTGGGTTTCTGTCAGACGATGACAAAGACTTACGGCCTGCTGATATCCTCGTTCTTAACTGGGAAAATGGTCAAGATGTTTGCATGGATGTTACAGGGGTCTCTCCTTTCACAGGTGAAGGTACTCGCTCTTTTTTTCCTGGCAAAGCTATCTCTAGTGCTGTTTCGTGAAAACGCACTAAATACTTGGACAAGTGTGTATCACATGGTTATGGTCTGGGTGTTCTAGCTTTCTCTACCTTAGGGGAACTTGGTGAGGATACTTTATGTTTTTTCAAGCGTCTGAAGAATTGCTTAGTTAGTAATGATGCTAGTAGTGGTTTTGGTAGCTTTATTTTTCATAAATTAGGTATTGCTATTCAAAAAGGAGTTGAAGCCCAGCTTGTTACTAGGTTGCCATCCAAAAATTTGTAATTATTATTATTTATTTTCGGATATATATATATATATATATATTTTATTCTATTTTTAGGAACTCCATTTTCATTAATAGCAAATGAAATTACATTTATTTTCTATAATCTTTACTATTATAAAGCAAAGAGGTGAAATAGCACTTTTTTACAAAAATGCCCGCACACAAAAAATTGAAACAAAAATAAGCTGAGGCTATATTTGTCAAGCAACAACTTAGAGTACCGAGGTAAAAAGTTGATTTTTCTCAACTCACTCTTCGAGAAACAATTTGAATTTCAAATTTCAAAACTCAAAATTTCAAGTACACTTTCCCTCCCAACCTTAGACCAAAAAAGAAATCTTTCTATATTCTCTTCTACTTCTACCAGACGCATGTCTTTCTCCTACTCATTTCTTTGATTCCAACTAAAGATAGTGTAAAAACACATCGTCTTACTGTTCGGTTTGTCACACACTCCTCACATACTTTGATTTTAGTTTCATTACCATTAGTATCACCGTTATTTAAATCTCAGATTTAAACAAATCCATCATATATGAATGCTTGCTATCCGTTTGCAAAATGTCACAGTGACATTTTAAGTCACAAACACTCAATTTTACAGATGCTTGATCACCACCATACCATGATATTTGTTGATACACACCTAATGCCTAATTATTTTATGTAAACACGTCATTTCTAAGAGTTAAGATTTATTTTGTTTAAGCATATCATGGCCATCTCATTGTTTCCATCACACATGCATCTTTTGACTTAGTTACTGTATACCGGAGATTTAATGTGTATATATAAGATTTTGATTAGGATGTAGTGGAGATTTCTTACATAAAGCATGACTCTTTTGTTGCTATCCAGGGAACCAAGCTCTAGAAAATGCCAAGGAGTGCCCGCTTGACTGACATTAGAAGACAGGAAAGACTTTCATCCCCGTATCATCTAACATCTGCCGGCCAGGAAGGTAATTTGATGATTAAAATTTTTATCAATTTTTATCATTTTTTTTTTCATGATTCAAAATTTTAGTTCTTAGAAGGGTAATCATACATCAGTTTTTCTTATTATATGCGGCTTCCAATAGGTCATGATGAGAGACACGATTCGTTGACAATTGCGCCTCACATAAGATTGAGTAGTATTAGAAGGCAGGCTAGACAAGCCATGCGTCCAACAAATATAACTACAACAATTCCTATAGACGGTAAGGCTCTAAATCTACCTCTTTTAATTGATAACAATGTTTTATATTGGTCTCTTTGAAAAAAAAAAAACTTTTATTTTGTGTATAGGTGTACAGCAAAATTCTACCGTAGCCGCTACTCCAATTGTTATCCGTAGACGGACAAGAGAAGCCTCACATCCAACAAATACAACTCCAGCTATTCCTATAGACGGTAAGGCTCTAAATCTACCTCTTTTAATTGATAACAATGTTTTATATTGGACTCTTTGAAAACAAAATCTTTTATTTTGTGTATAGGTGTACAGAAAAAATTCTACCGTAGCCGCTACTCCAATTGTTAACCGTAGACGGACAAGAGAAGCCTCACATCCAACAAATACAACTCCAGCAATTCCTATAGACGGTAAGGCTCTAAATCATTCATTACCTCTTTAATTTGATAAACAATGTTTTGTATTGGGATTTTTTAAAAAGAATTTGATAAACAATGTTTTCATTACCTCTTTATGTAAAATATTAGTTTAGATAGCAACAAGCATGTAGTGCATCTGATTATGTTTTGCAGGTATAAACTTCAAGTTTTGCTACTGAATTTTATGTTCCATAACATTAAGTTTGATTATCTGTTTTGAATGCAGATTCGACCAAATGAATCATCTATTCTACTTCGGGCAGGCAGATTGCTACAGCAATATATCGTTGACACATACGTCAAGATTGAGATTCAACGGCTTCGATGGGTCCGGGACAATAAAAAATCAATCAGAGCTGAGATGTACAAGGGATTACAAGATATATTTAATACCGGAGTACGAGATGCGGGTAAGTAATGTATATATTTAAAAGTTGTTTCCTCCTTCTTTTTCAAAAATTGTGCTTATATTGAATGGGAAAATCAAAACACAAATCTCATTTTATTTTAGGTTCAACTGGAAGAAAAATTATCCTTCCCTCATCGTATGTTGGTAGCCCCAGGGACATGTATAACCTATATCAAGATCCAATGGCTTTAGTTCAGAGGTATGGAAAACCGGATTTATTCATCACAATGACATGTAATCCATCATGGGATGAGATAGTGAATGAATTGGGACCGGCAGAAGATCCCCAAGACAGGCCTGACCTAACAACAAGAATCTTCAAAGCAAAACTTGAGGAATTAAAAAAAGATATTTATAATCGCGGAGTCTTAGGTACTGTTGTAGCTCATGTTCATGTTGTGGAGTTCCAGAAGCGTGGTCTTCCCCATGCTCATATGTTGGTCATTCTTAGCGACCAAGACAAGCTGAAAAATACGGATGAATATGATCAGATTGTGCGGGCAGAGATTCCAGACCCAAGTATTGAACCAGAGTTGTATGAAATAGTGAAGAAGCATATGATACATGGACCTTGCGGCAGACTGAAACCAAAATCTCCCTGCATGAGAAAAGATACCTGCAAGAAAGCATATCCGCGTCAGTTTTCAGAAAATACAATCCAAGGAAATGATTCATATCCGATATATAGAAGACGCGATAATGGGATCACTGTAGAGAAAGGTGGACTTTTCTTAGATAATCGATGGGTGGTACCATATAACCCTTGGCTCTTGAAAAAGTATAATTGTCATATCAATGTTGAAATATGCTCCAGTATAAATTCCGTGAAGTATTTATACAAGTACGTATACAAAGGACCTGACATGATTTCTTTTCAGACTTGCAGACCATTTGACAGGAATGATGAGATATCACAATTTCTTGATGCACGGTGGGTTTGTTCCCAAGAGGCATTGTGGAGGATTTTTAAGTTTCCGGTTCATAGTATTTATCCAAATGTGATAGCTCTTCAAATTCATCTTCCAAATATGCAGCAATTGACATATTATGCCGATCAACTGCTTGACGATGTTCTTAATGATACTCATACTTCAAAGACAATGTTAACTGAATTTTTCCAAAAAAATTCAGAAGATCCCGAAGCAAGAGTTCTGTTGTATCGAGAATTCCCAGAAAAGTATTGGTGGGTGTCAGGAGAGAAAAAATGGCAAAAGAGACTATCTACACAATGAGCTGTTGGAAGAATTTATACTGTACCACCAAGTGAAGGAGCACGATATTGTCTGCGTATATTACTAAATCATGTTAGAGGACCAGTTTCATTTGAGGATCTACTTACAGTGGATGGGGTGCTTTGCTCCACTTTCAAGGAATCAGCTGAAAAGAGAGGATTGTTGGAAGATGATGGTCATGTAAGAAAATGTTTATTGGATGCAGCAAACACACATATGCCATCAGCTCTTCGGAGATTGTTTGCTACACTTTTAGTGCATTGTAAGCCTATTAATGTGCAACAACCGTGGTCTGAGTTTAACCGTTATATGATGGAAGATTACTCCTTAACAAGTACTTCAAATGTAACTTCAAGCATGAACCTTTTATTAAGCGATCTAGACAAGTTACTCCAACAGCATAGTAAAACTAATGGAGATTTTGGTTTACCTAAACCAACAGTTGACTCTTCTATTAGTGGATGCGGCCAACAAATGATTGAAGATGAGAGATCATTAATTGTTACATATGAGGATCTAAGATGTATAAGCTTATTAAATTCAGGTCAGAAGCATGCTTTTGATTTGATTATTGAAGCTGTCAATTTGAAAAAGGAGTCAGTATTCTTCATTGATGGTCCAGGTGGTACAGGTAAGACATTCTTATACAGGGCAATACTGGCACATCTAAGGAAACAAGGGCATATTGCATTAGCAACAGCATCGTCTGGAATTGCAGCTAATATTTTACAAGGGGTGAGAACTGCTCACTCTAAGTTCAAAATACCTATCAAAATTAAGGCTACATCAACATGCAACATTAATAAACAAGATGAGTTAGCCGAAGTTTTGCGAAGGAGCAGTGTTATAATTATGGATGAGGCGACAATGGTGCATCGACATGCTTTTGAAGCATTTGATAGAACCTTGAGAGACTTAACAGAAAATGATGTTCCTTTCGGAGGTAAAATCGTTGTTCTTGGAGGGGATTTTAGACAAGTGCTACCAGTAGTGCAACGAGGTATGAAGTCGCAAACTATAGATGCATGTATTGTCAGGTCTGCAATTTGGGAAAGTGTGACTGTTATCCATCTTACTGAAAATATGCGATAAAAAACCGACCCTAAATTCGCGGATATTTTGAAAGATATCGGAGACGGGGTAGCGACTATGTACGGAAATGGTATGTTAAGAATTCCGGATGAAATGGTGATACCGTGGACAGGTGAGAATTCTATAACACAATTATTCAACACTGTATATCCAAACATTAGTGTGAATGCCCGTGACAAGAGTTACATGGTGGAAAGAGCTATAATGGCACCAATAAATGAATCTGCTGATGCTATAAACCAAAATGCAATCAACACATTTCCAGGTGAGTCGGAAACTTCGTTACTATTTTACTGTTCTTTATGTAAAAAAATTATCAATTATACCAGAAAGTCTCAAATTCTAATTTATCATCTATCCATCAAACTAATTAAACAATGCCATTTTCAGGTGACGAGAAAGTTTTCTACTCTTTCGACAGCGTTGAGGATGGTGTGAGGAATTTATACCAACAAGAATTTTTTAATGACATTTCTCCGGGAGGATTACCACCACATAAGTTAATTTTGAAACATGGAGCACCAATACTTCTTCTTAGGAATATTGACCCATCAGCCGGACTTTGCAATGGAACGAGATTAATATGTCGAGGTTTTTATGAGCACTTGATCGATGCAGAAATTGTTACAGGAATTTCAGCAGGTACACGAGTTTTCATTCCAAGAATCCCGTTAGAGCCTTCAGAGAACATAAATTTTCCATTCAAACTCATTAGAAAACAGTTCCCTGTACGTTTGTGTTTTGCTATGACCATAAATAAAGCACAAGGACAAACTATACCATTTGCAGGAATTTATTTAGCAGATCATGTTTTGAGTCATGGACAACTTTATGTGGCTTTATCAAGAGGAGTTTCAATGAGCTCGACGAAAATAGTTATACGTGAAGGAAAATTGCAGGGTAAAGATGTCACCTATGCAAAAAAACATTGTCTATAAAGAAGTGCTTCTCAATTAGCAAATTAGTTCGTAGTTTACTTTTTTTAGTTGTAAGTAATGGGCGGTTGGATCCTCACTAATGTGTATAAATGTGCGCATATAAATAACTTTTTGCAAGTAGTGTGCTGTTGGTTGATAACTTGATATTGTAGTCAAAGCCAAACTTTAAATTAAACTTATGCCAAATCATATACTAGCACAGGCACATTCTATGACAAATCTACTGTTATAACTGATAACTATGTGTAGCAGGTTCAAACCAAATAACACGTGCAACGCACGTGCACCTTACTAGTAAGAAAATAGAGTAAACTGTTACAGAAAAAATAGTTACTCAATTATAGCAGTTTGAGCACCGTGTACAGTCTCAGTATTCAAATACAAGATGTTGTTATCGACTAAAGAATTTGGAATAATTGCGACAGATTAGGACCTTTCCAATTTAAACTACTTAAAATCAAAGAGTTAACTGCTGATTTAGTTAAACTAGTTGTTGATCTATTATGTTCCTTCCCAACCTTGATCGGGTTGCCTAGCACAAAAGCAATTGCTTCAAAATTTCCACCTTTCATCCGATGAAATCATAAGTGAAATCTTCTTTGAACTTCTCTGTTGTAAGCATCCTTTATTGCTTCTAGAGTTGCTTCATCATGGGCTTGAAAGTTGATGTTAGCCTTTTGCAATTCCTTTCCCCAGTTCTGCGCTAGGTCTGCTCCTTTTCTTGCTATGCTGTCTCTAAAGACATGGTCTTTGTAGTTTCTTGCGCCCACACAGGCCCCTGAGAAATACATAGCAACCAGAGCAAAGTTAGTACATTGGTAAAATATACTTTTAACATCAGTGGAATGAACATCCAGAGTGCTAACACTAATAGTGACGCCAAACTTTTATATGTGCTGCCTGATTATTCTTTCCCTGATATCCTGAGTATATCTTTGGTAATAGACATTATTTAGAATGTGGCTCTGATTGTGCATAACCTTGTAAAAAGAGCAAAGATGTTGTCTGACACTGTTAGCAATATAACCAGTTGAGTAAGAGATTTTTTGAATATGAGCTCACATCTGGCTTTCCAAATGAACCAGCAAATAGTGGCAAAGGTAGCATTCCAGCTAATGAGATTGTATTTTGGGGTGAACCAATTGTTTAGCCAATCCTGGAATTAGTTAGAATTTCCTAACATCTAGTGGTTAGATTTAAACAACTGTGTCCAAACATAAAAAGCAATAGGACAAGACATTAACACATGAATAGTGTTTTCTTTAGCACTTTTGCAGAAGGAGAAAATATGATCATGTAGCTGAGGATACTTATAGTTTTAGCATTAGTATGAAGAATTCCATGGGCATATTTCCAAATAAATAGTTGGATGGCTGGCGAAGTATCCAACTTCCAAATATTTTTCCAAGTTGGGTTGGGGCTGTCTCCTTCATATTTGTTAGAGATTTGCTTATCATAAAGCGATTTCACTGTAAACTTCCCTTTGTTGTTTAAAGTACATCTTATGATATCTTCCTCTTGTAAATCAAAAAGGAGTATCTTGGATAGCTAATTGATTTGCAGGAGATAACCAAAGTGCCATAGAGTTGGTATCCCGCTCTCCACTAGGATTTATCAGTTAATTGACAATAATAAGGTCATCAGGGCATGAAGGAGGTTTCACCAGAATGTTATCTTTGTTGTGGATCTATCTATCCTCCCATATATGATTTTTTTGGCAATTTCTAACCTTCCATCTGTAGTAATTATGGATGTTGGCCGCTCCTTCAAGAATTCCTTTCCAAATCCAAGAATCGGTAGTCTTGAGTTTAGTGCTCATTCTTATTATCTCTTCATCCTTAAAATGGGTAGTTTTCACGGTAGAGGACCATAGTGAATCTGGTTCAGAGATAAGGATCCAAGCTATTTCAGTTATCATAGTTGAAAAGGAGAGGGTAACCAGTACACGACCAACTTTTTCATTCGGGAACCTATATGGACAATCCTTGTATAATCTATACCATGGGTTACGAAACTATATTTAAGATTATTTCAACAAGGTGAACCTAGTATATACCTGAACTGTTCATGAACCGAATTCCAACAAGAAAAAGTCTTGTTATATATATTTCAAGGTACGAATTCAACAAGAACAGGTCTTGTAGGTTCTTTACAGTTGAGTTAATATTATTTAGGTTTAAATACGTACAATCTGTGATATTTCAATTATAAAGATAGAAGAATATAATGCGAAAACGATAACACAGACACTAGAGTTTTTTGTTAACGAGGAAAACTACAATCTTGTAGAAAAACACCGGGACCTAGTCCTGATTGAACACACACTGATTTAAGTTGTTACATCAATTACTTACTTCCAGATTTTGGACTAGATGTGATACATTTTTCAGTTGTATTCGTGCACATGTAGAACTCCTAGGAGAACACCGATTCTCTTTAGGATTTTCTCTTGTAAATCTTCTAGCTTAACACCAATTCTCTTTAAAAGATACTCTTGAAAATCCCCTGGCAGAATGTTAATTCTCTTTAGAAGATGCTCCTCAACAATTAGGGTTTACCGTTTCGTAACCTAATTGACTATTCCTCACAAGATCACTTAGATATAATCTAGAGATATCTTGATCTATCAAATCTAGGGTTTATGAAAAATACCTAGAAACAGGTTTTGTAACTATCAAAGAAGATAGCTTGTCTGTGTTTTACGATCCCTAAGTAAAGTCTTTTAAATTCCCACTCTTGTTCTTAACGAACAAAGATATGAAAAACAACCTTATGCAACACACGCACAATTTTGCAAGGGATGGTTTGTGTTGTTACATGAAATTCTATTTATAGTGAATGATTAAGGCTAGGTTGCTTGGAAATAAATCTATCTTGTATAGGAAAGGAAACACCAAATATTTGACTTAAAAAACCCTTTAGTCACGTATTTCCCGTTTTAGTTCGCGAACTATTGCAAAAAAAGTTCGTGTACAATTTCTTATTCACGAACTACCTTAGCAACACATAATAAGTGTTGCTTTGATAAATAACTCATAACTTCTTCGTCATAACTCGGAATTGAGTGCTTCTTGGATAGTTGAATTCGTATTCTCATTCAATACAACATGAGGACCTTTCCAAGGAAAAGAGTCATTCTCACAAGAGTCTTGGGATCAAATATCCTTGAGTGTATACATACGTGTATATTTACCATCATGAAATTTTTTCCATAGAGTGAGCACTTGTTTTTATAGATAGAGAGGTAGAGTAAACAAGAAAATCAAATGTTTTTTACTAACATTTAATGAAGTTCTCCAATATGTCTTCGTATTGTCTTCAATCTCTTTAAGGAAAAATTTGATTCTATATTATACTTCTTAAACCTAATCTAGTCCGACACTGACTTCTAGGAGATTAAATCAAGAATGTGCTTTGTCATCTAAATTTGACAACTAACTTGACATACCAATGCTAGTGGGTTCAACCGAGCAATGCTCTAACAATAGCATTATTGAAGAAGTCCATTTATGAATCCCAAGCCCCCTAACTCTTTTGGATTGGAGACAGAATCCCAAGCAATGTAATATAAACCTTTTGGCTTCTCAGGATCTTTGCTCCAGAAGAAATCCCTTTGAATTTTGTTCATCTCTTTGCAAGTTGCTTTAAGAAGTTTAAAGCAATTTAGCTGGTAGGTGTTGAAAGTAGAAGTCACAGAGTGTATCATTGTAGCTTTGCATACTGTAGATAGAGCATTTTTCCATCCTGCTAATCTGAACTTCAGCTTGTAAATATAAAGCTTGAAAGCTTGAGTTTTCTTTTGTTTTTTTGGTGAAGAGTAGAGAGCCTAAGTATTTGTCCTTAATGTTTATCTTATGAACTCGCATGAAGTTACTGATGTTGTCAGCAATGTCAGGAGCAGTATTTTTGCTGAAGAAAATCCCAAATTTGGAAATGTTAATCATTTGGCCTGAGGAGTTGCTGAATTCACTAAAAACCTGCACCTGATTCTTGCATTTTTTCCATGTTTGCTTTACAGAATACCATACAATCATCAGCAAATATGAGGTGGCTTATGGATGGAGCTTGAGGGCAAAGTCTGGTACCTGAATCATTTTCAACTGCTCAACATTTGTCAGGCTTCTAGAGAGGGCCTCCATACAGAAGACGAAAAGATAAGGAGAAAGGGGATCTCATTGTCTTAATCCCATAGATGGTTTGAAGAACTTCCCAGGAAAAACCATTCGTTAAAATAACAAGATTGGTGATGGAGATACATTAAAACCCATTTATTTCATGATGGCCGTCATAAACTTCCAATCAACTCTATCAAAAGCTTTTGCCATGTCAATTTTGATTCTCATAATACCTTTATTACATTTCTTATGATACCTGGTATTCGTGTTGTGGATTAGCTCATGAACTATGGTTGTGTTATCGGATATTTGTCTACCATGGATGAAAGCATATTGGAGTGGAGAAATGATTTTGGATAACATGCGTTTTAGTCTTTGAGCAAGAAGTTTAGAGATTATTTTGTAGGTTGTGTTGCACAGGGATACAGGTATGAAGTGAGTGTGTCAGTTTTAAGAATGAGGGATATGAAAGTAGAATCTATTTCTTTGAGGATGATTCAAGAGTTGAAAATTCTTTGAACCATTTCCACAATGTCTCCCCCAACAACTTCCCAGTTGGTTTGAAAGGAATTTGGAGGTAAGCCATTATGACCGGAGGATTTGTCACCAGCCATACTGAAGAGGATATTCTTGATTTTTGTAGCATCGGGGGTAACAAGGAGGTTTTCGTTTTTAAAGGTATTGATGTTTTTTTGGTATAAGATTGATAATGTTTTGGTTGATGGTTATGGGTTCAGCAGTAGCCATGCTTTCAAAGTGCGAAGATAAGCATTTAGATATATCGTTGATGTCAGTGAGCCATTCTCCTTTGTTGTTTTGGATGGAATCAATTTTATTCCTTCTCATTCTTTTCTTGGATGAGTCATGAAAGAACTTGGTATTTCTATCTCAAAGCCTAATAAATTGGTTTATACTTTTGGTTTTCTAGAATTTCCCCCGAATTTCATTACAGTGTTGGACAATCTTCTTGGCTTCTCTGATGGCAACACCTCTATCATTGTCAAACTTGTTATTGGTGATCCACTCCAGCTGTTTGACACATTCTTCAAGGTTAGACTTGATGTTCCCATAAACAGTTTTGTTCCAAATGTTCATTTTTCCTTTGACATCCTTTAGTTTACTTGGCTATAGAATAAGCAGAAAAATTGAGTACTTTTGCTTCCAGTATTTAGAGATAGTG
The DNA here is from genome assembly GCA_023531105.1 of Papaver atlanticum. Taxonomy (NCBI): domain Eukaryota; kingdom Viridiplantae; phylum Streptophyta; class Magnoliopsida; order Ranunculales; family Papaveraceae; genus Papaver; species Papaver atlanticum. Next base: position 4,432,922 of record JAJJMB010008951.1, on the reverse strand, counting down.
TCTTTGCATTATTGGTGATCAAGCCAGGGACCAAATTTTTTGAAGGGTATTTGACCTGGGTTCAAGTTCGGATTGGTATTGAGAGGGAATTGGGTTATGGTCAGAACCAATAACAAGAAGATTTGAGATGGTAGAGTTAGGATAAATGCCAAACCAATTTTCATTAGCTAAACCTCTGTCAAGTCTTTGCTTAGTGAGGGGATTCCTAATTCTTCTGTTTGTCCAGGTGAAAGGACATTCTGTTTAGCCAATGTCAGTGAGACCAATGTCTTTAACTTTTTCCAGGAAAATATCTACTTCAGAGGCATCAATAGGATGCTGACTATATTTCTCATGATCATGAAGAACAACATTTAAGCACCATAGATACAATAGTTTCTTCTTTTCTTCTACAGATCAACTTCAGCATATCTTCTGAGCTCCCAGTTGCTATTTATGAATCTAATAATGGTTCTAGTGCCATAGGAAGCTCTACTGCAGAGTCTGCACCAATAAAGCACCATTTCCAATTAATTCCTTTTGCTAGGTGTTTTGGGGTAAAAACTGATTCTGCTGGTTTTGGTAAATTTGGGTGTGCCGCCGAGAAACGAATCTAAACCCTAAACAAATGCACTGCACGGGAGTACTTTAGATTCGAGAGATCAATCTATACAATCCTGGCCTAAACCAAGAAATGGCCGTTCCAGTCTTGCTTCGGTCACAAAATGAAGGAGAAGGGTTGATCTTAGGGAGGGAAGCGAAGAAGGTGTTGAGATCAGAATGGTTAACTCTGAAGGTGTGGTTGTTTTATGACTTGTATCATAATATGGAACTGGCTTGCAGAATGTAAGCTATCATTTCTTGGTATTTTTCTGGATACTTGTGTTGATAACCAAAACTGTTGTTGTTCGTCAAAATAGGTCGAAACCTATTTATATCAGTCATAGTTGCACGCACCCTGATCTCATAGGAAGTGGGAGTAGTTGAGTGATGGAGAAGTGGGGTCGTGTGAAAATGTAGAAAACCACGTCTTACTATGAGGGAAGACGAGTAAGTTTACACCCACTACTTCTCTGCTGCCACTAACTGTCCGCCTTTCCTGACACTTTCTCATAATGGGCGTATTGCACGCCGCACGCTGTAAACCGCCAGACCAATACCCTGATGAACATCCCCCAATTTGTGACATGTTTGATGTCTCGAGTATTTTATAGAAAATATGTAGCAAGGTTCTAAGTGGGTCTTTCCTAATTATTCTGACCAATCACTCGCAAGCTAGGTGGCGGGTAGTCATGTGTGACGAGCCAAGTCATGAGACTTGCCGCAAAGAATAGCATGTGACGCCATTAGGTTAAATAACTAAGTTATTTATGAAGCCGATACTCATAAAATATCGTATGTATTCGATGCATGTAAAGCATCGCTTTTAAGCAAGCATCTCAAAATAATCGATGCATGTGAAGCATCGTTATATTGAGCCTGTCTTGGTTGGTCGCTGAACCTAGTGTCTTAAAAAGAGCATGACCTGCCACTTTCAGGAAGTTGCTGGGAACTATTTATGCATGCCAAAGGTAGGCCGGTCGGTCCCTATAGGATAGTGATGTCTGGTAGCCATTTTGAAGTCCTATTGGTCGGTCCAAGTTAAATCTAGACCGGTTAAATTGGCCAGACAAATTGGATGGCTGAGATGATTTGCGGCAGTTATTGGTTGCTGCTAATTTATTTAAGACTCCTATAAGAAGCGCGGCCAACCATCTTTGGGCGATCGTTTAGGAGCCATACGGGCAGGCTGCGGCGTGGCCGATTGTTCCTTATGGAAGGGAGGTGGCCGGTGATCATGGCCACATGTTGTTGGCTGCCTAAAATAGGAGTTAGGAAGGCCGATTCGACTGACAAAGTTGGGCGGCCGAGATGATTTGTTGCAGTTAATGGCTGCCGTTGATTCAATTTAGGTTTTAAAAGCCGTGTGGCCAACCCATTTTGGGCCAACGGTTTTTGGTGTTGGCGGCATGCTTTGGACTATTCGACCGGCCAGTGCTATAGTCAAGCCACTAGTGAGCGTATCCGTGCTTTGTCCGTCGATTGAAATTGAATCTAGGCCGGCCAATTCGGCTGGCGAAATTGGACGGCCGAGATCGTTTTGCGGCAGCGATGTAACGCCGCTTAATATAAATTAGGGTTTTGCAAGTCGCACTGCCAACTAACTTTGAGCAATCGGTTAGTGACTCTGTTGGCGAGTTAGAAGGATTCCGATTGCCTTAGGAATTAGTGGGCCCACCAGTGTGTATGGTGGTGTTTGTCCGACCGTGTTAAGAAGTGGCTAGACTTGATAAATCGAGAGGCCAAAACGTGCGACCACGATCGTTTTAAGACTGACATGGCAGTCTATATTAAATTCATTAAGGAATTAGGTGTGTCGACCAGCCAACTTCCATCTTTATTAAAAGTACGTGTGGCGCATTTAAAGCGATCTGATTGGTCGATGGGAAAGGGGGCCGGCAAGCAGCAACATGGAGCGTGGCCAGCCGGCCACAGGTGGCGCCTGCTGAAGCAAATCGGTCGGCCAAGTGACGCGGCCACGCCTCCTTTTGCCGCTGCTCTTATTTGCCGCAGTTCCTCTTTATTTCTTGTTTTCTGATTTTGGTAAGGTCTTGCTCCTACTAGTCAATGGCGGATTAATTTCCTAGCTTACCTAGGTTTTGTCTCGACCAATAAGGTTCGAGATATTGCGCAGGGCGCATAAAACCTAATTTTTGCAAATAGGTAAAATTAGTTTAAAATTTGAATCTTGTGAGTTATCACAAAATTGATCAAATTTGATGAATTCTATGTGTTGACACAAAATTCTTAATTTTATTCTCAGAGAGCAGTCAGCGCGTCTTCTGACTAAGTACTTTTATGCAGACCTTAATCTTGATACTTCGGGAAATTCATGCTACTCAGCTGCGAGTGAACACTAATTGTCATGTCATATCAATATTAAGAGTTCAGCCGGGGAACATAGCATAGGAAAAATACTCAATAAGCCATACGTTAATGAATAGTGCAGGCGAGAGGATAAAATTTATAGAATATTTGGGATTGTTGCTACATGCACATTTCTAAATAAATTTCATATAAATATACTGAATTGCTCAATACGTGTGTAAGTAAAGAGGCCTGGGCACTCATCACTTTTAAGTGGCTCCGTCTCTTTGCAGAATGACGACACATTAAATATAGGGTTTTACAATTTTAGCCCTGAACCGAAAAGTAAGCACTAGACGGTGACAGTCAAGAGATAAAATGATCAAGTCAAGGTGAATAAACATTACCAGGGAAGTGACAGTTATCTTGAATTCGAATCTGACCGCCAGATCACGATTGTATCTTTTGGGTATGCTGATTTCAATCCGGTCATGCCAGCGAGCATGCTCTGCCAGTAAGCTTTGCTGGGCTGAAAGCATTATTCTTTGACTATCTGATAGTCTTCTACCGACTTTAATTAGGGTTTCAACAAGAAGCACGACTTGGTTGGCGTTGAATCCTTGTCTATCGGATAAATCTTGTTGCAGTCGTTCAACACCTACTTCCTCTTAGGGTTTCTGGAGCGTATATACATATACAGGTGAAACTAAAACGTTCTTCTCGTTTTTGAATAGAGACTCTCCTGTTGAACCCATATCCTTTCATCATGTCAAACAGAAGTGGATCATCTTCGACCCAGCCAGACTCTTCTACCAAACGCAGGCGGCTTGTATCCAGAGTATGACTTTAATTATCTCCTGATTTTGAAGTTCTAATTCTTCCTTTTCTTTTTGACGTCTAACATCGTTTTTTAAAGTGGACGAATCCCTGGGTCTCGTGACGACTCCCTTGTCCGGATCATCCGAGTCAAGAAGATCATACCGGTATACTTTTCACCGGTGAATAGCTATTCGTTGCCACGGCCGGTAGGTAACAATTTTTTTTTTTTTTTTTGTAGAGGTACCCTGCTGGAACATGTGTAACAGTGGTTGACGACGATGATCTGGCCACTCCTCTTCCTTCAAGCTCAAACACACTTACTGATGCAGACCTGAAAGACGCTGATTTGGGTATCTCCTCCCACGAGTACCCTAATGCAGGCTTGCTGTTTGATATTCACATGAAGTGTTTATCTTCTAGTTACCGGACCGTTGGTGAGTTCTTAGTACGAAAGGAGTTTGTGTCTTTGTACACAAAAATATGGAGAAGGTACGGCCACATCGCCACCAGGAATGTGGTGCGGCATTGTTCATCCGCTTTAGTTACTACGGTGAACTGCCTCCTACCCATGATTGTCGAGATGAAAGATACATCCATCCGTGATGTTTCTGAATCAACTGTTGGAAAGTGGGAAAACATGGTATCTACCTGTGAATCCATGGAGTTTAACATGAGCTGGCTGCGTCAGCGTCTTGACATTATCAAAGTTGATCGAGCTGGTATCATCGCCAATGTTGTTCTGATGTGAATTTTAAGTTGTTGTAAAAAGTGATAAGTAGAGTTCGTTCAACTCGGGCTTGTGAAGGATTTTCGAAAATTAAATAAAGTTGTTTCAACAATAATAAAAAAATACCGAGACTCTGGATTCAACCATTGACCAATTAAGTGATAAATTCTAATCAATATTCATGCAATTTTTTTTATTTTAAAGTGATTCTAATATTTTGCCTTTAATAGATTTTTGAAGTAATAATTGTAAGCACGAAGCATGAAAAATCAAAAGTATTAAAACCAAGCATGTCCCATCAAAACACTTCACAACTACTCAATAAAAGCCAATTTTTCTTTTAAGTTCTATGCAAATAATCATGTAAAATAATTGCAATAAATAATTAAAATAGAACTATACCACTTTTCATGGAACAATGGCTTCCTCCGTCTCCTCGGCTAAGGGGTTTAGCTCCTCATATTAACCACTTGCTCAAAATACATCTTTGGTGTTCAAAAGTTGATTAAAAGAGTGAAAAGTACTAAGCAGCGGATTCTGTAACTAATATAATTGTTACAGAACCTACTGTTACATAAGAAACTGTTGCGAACTGAAGCTAACTGTTGGAAAAATTGTTACAACGGGTATAGAATTTGAAAGCTACGGTCATAGTTTTTGTGACTTTCTTTTTCAGCTGTTCTGTGTTCTTCGTCTTCTCCGGCAGCAGCAGCAGAAACCCGATCTTCTTCTAATGATTTTTCTGGCTTCTCTAAGGCTCTAAACTTTCCCCTAAGGTCTTCCCTTCCTTCATAGGATTCGTACTAACCCTTTTATACATAATAGAGTAAGGAAAATTCGAGAATATCTTTGATTTTTTCCTCCCAAACAAGTCACGATAATTCCTTTTTCTCATCAGCTGCACGTCGCCTCAGTCAATCCAAGATGTCCAAACTCTTCCTGTGATAGAATCAAATCTCTAAGAAGAGTTTCCTTCCTCTTCTTCACGTGAGTTTCCATAAATAAACCAAGAAACTTGCCCAAAATAAACCGTGATATTTTTAACCTTTTTTCGCCTCCAATTCGAGTTCTAGCCACTTTGGATCCATTCCAACACCCTTACCTCGCCTGTTAGGTCCATAGGAGAAAACCCAATCAAATTCATCCCTTTAATCTCCATAAAAATCGATCAACAATCCAACCCTAAATCCGTCTGTGAAAAGAAATTTTTCCCGCCAGTTTTCTGTTTTTGAAAATGTGAAGAAATGTGACCTCCCCCTATCCAGTCCCGGTCTGTGCTTAGCAGCTGCTTGGAAATGGGTTACCCCTTATCCAAAATGAGAGTCCGAATAGCAAATTTCCTCCCAGGTACCTTTAACAACTTTTCGAGCCAATTTTGCCGCAAAAGCCTATTCCTCCAAAAACACCTACAAAGGGATAAAATACAAAAATTAGTATAGAAATGGGTACTAACAGTATACACAAAAGAGATGAAAATAGACACATAAATGCGTCTATTTGTTCCTGCTGCGAAAGCATTCTTGGAGGAGGAGAAAGCCTTGGCTGCGGAATCCGAGAAGGTGGAACAAGCGATCCAAAACTTGAAGAGTAGGACTGAAAGGTATCAGGATAGGCTGAAAATGATGCTTTCAAGGGACTACAACTTGTTGGATGGCCTTTTCTGAGCCATACTTATTTTTTTTGAATAAGCAGGCATGTGAACGTTTGATCGTTCTCTTTTTGTCTTGGGTTTTGAATATTGTTTTTTGGAAAATGAATTGTACTGGGTTTCGGAAAAGCAAATGGAGTTTACATTAATATGTCTTGACTAATGAAACTTTGATAACTCAGATATGAGAGAAGTTAAAAACTGCCTGATTGGCCGTGCCATGGGACGGCAGGGGATAAAATAATGGTCAGGCGTAGTATGCCTTGAGCCATTTTCCATTGATGACCGCTTCAAATTTTCCTCCATCCTCTTTGACAATCTTGTAGTACCCACTGTTATAAGCCTTGGTGTTCACGTAAGGACCTTCCCATTTTAGAGAAAACTTTGGTGCAGACATGTCTTGCTGAATGTGCTTGGCGGTCTTTAACACCAGATCCCCTATTTGAAAAACTCGAGGTTTTACAGCTTTATCGTATGCTCTGTAGATCCTCTTTATGTACACCTGAGCATGCTCTTCCGCTTTAATTCTCTTGGAGTCCAGAGTATTCAACTCCGCTATTCTGGAACTCGATGCTTCGGCCTCATTCCATTGGACTCCACTTGCTACTGCAATCCTAGCCGCCGGAATTTCAATCTCTGCTGAGAGAATTGCGTCTGTGCCATAGACAAGTGAATAGGGAAAAACGCCAGTAGAGCTCCTAGGTGCTGCCCGATATGCCCACAGCACCATAGGCAGTTGTTCGTGTCACGTCCTGGGATTATCATTCACTGTTCGACTGAGGATTCAAATCAAAGTCTTGTTGGTGCTTTCGGCTTGCCCATTCCCTTGAGGGTAATAAGGAGTAGAGAAGACTTGCTTAATTCCATATTCTTCAAGCAATTCTCGTACTTGCTTATTGGCAAAGGGAGTACCTTTATCAGTAATGATGTGCTTAGGTATGCCAAACCGACAAATGATGTATTCTTTAATGAATGATGTAATTGTCGCTCCGGTGGTTCCTCGAAGAGGAATAGCTTCGACCCATTTGGTAAAGTACTCCGTCGCGGTTATGATATACTCGTGCTGCTTTGACGATGGCGGATTGATTTTCCCAATAATATCAAGTCCCCAGCTGTAGAAAGGCCATGGACTACTTACCGAATGAAGGGGATTACAAGGCGTGTGGATGAGATTCCCATGAATTTGACATTCGTGGCAATTCTGAACAAACGCCGCTGCATCATCCTCCATAGTTGGCAAGTAATATTTTTCGTGTACTTGGAGGAATAACCTCTTCTTCCCTTGGTGTTCACCTTCATGTGTTTCTTTCAACATAGTCTGGATTTCAGACTTTGCCAAACATCGTAGCAGGTCGCCTCCAAAGCTTTTACGATATAGGGTTCCCTCATAAAATACGAATCTTTTTGCTTTTTTCTTCATCTTGGCTGCATCCTTCTTGTTGGCAGGGAGCACACCGTCGCGGAGATAGTTGACCTATGGTTCTCGCCAGTCCCCAGCATAGCCAATGTTAAGAACTTCCAATTGATGTGGTGGCGCTTGACAATTGGAGCAAGACCCTTGGAACGCTCGGGATTGGGTCTCCATATCCGGCCAATAGTAGCCAAGGCGTTGAAGACGTCGGTAAAGAGTCATCACTAACGTTTGCCCACAGATCTCACCATGAATACGATTAAGTTGCAGCTGTGCTTCTTCGTCTCCGAGATATCTTGACAGGGATCCATCTGGGTTTCGGTGGTATAACAATCCATGGAGCATGAAGAAGCTTTGTAGGGTTTTGAGACTAACCTTTCCTTGGGAAAGCGAGCTGTTAAGCTCTTGAATAATCGGAGTTCTCCAATCATTAACTTCAGTATCTTTGGATTGTGAAAGCCACGTTGACGCCACGGTCCGTCTTCTCACTGTTAAAGTCTCTTCCAAAACTTCGAATTGCAGCTTCGAGGCTAATGTAGCCAGGCAATCGGCGTGTTTGTTGTTATTGCGACCGATATGGGTTACGGTTGCGTCAGCAAAGTAGTTCAATAGCTATTGCGCCTCAGATCTATAAGGGGCTAGTGTTACCTCTTTGAGAGAGTATACTCCATTCATATGGTTGACCAGTAGTTTAGAGTCGCCTCTTACTTCTAGGTGTGTGGCTCCTGCTTGTTTGGATAGTGACAGTCCTATGAGGAAAGCTTCATATTCTGCTGAATTGTTGGTGCACTAAAATTCCAGCTTGAAAGAATGCGAAAAGACCTCACCAGTTGGAGACACTAGAACTACACCCGCTCTTATGGTATTACAGCTAGGGGTAGCAGATCCGTCGAAATATAGTAGCCACGCTTCCTCTTTGACAAAAGAGATTTCTGGAAACTCCCCAGGAAGGTCTTCATGCAGTGCGGTAGTACCTTCTCCCGGGAATGCTGCTAGTAAATATGCTACTGCTTGTCCTTTAATAGCCCACGGAGGAGTGCACGTTATATCGAGCTCCGACATTTGGAGTAGCCATTTGGCCTTCCTGCTTATCAAGGCCGGTTTTTAGAGAAAGAACTTGACAGGATCGGATTTAGCTATTATCACCACTTTGTTTGACAACAAATAGTGTCTAAATTTCTGAATAGCGTGAATTAGGGCTAGACACGCTTTTTCCGCCTTAGGATACCTGAGTTCAGCATCCCTCAAAGTACGACTGAAGTTGTATATAGGGTGTTCAATCCCTTCATCATCTTCTTGAGCAAGGAGGGATCCAACAGCAGCATCGCTGGAAGCGGTGTAGAGGCACAACGACCTTCCTTGTATGAGAGATTTCATAACAACCGGTGATGACAAAATTTGTTGAATCTTCCGAAAGGCTTCTTGCTGCAGCATGGTCCAAACAAAGCTTGCTCCCTTTTTCAGCAAGGGGGTGAATGAAGCGATAAGCTGGGCCAGACCAGGTATAAAACGCTGAATGTAGTTTACTTTGCCCATGAAGCACTGGAGTTCTTTCACAGTTTGCGGAGGAGGCATTGTGAGGATAACTTGTATCTTGGTCGAATCTACCTTGATTCCTTCAGCGGTGACTTGGAATCCCAGGAATTTGCTAGAAGAGACCTCAAAAACACATTTCAATGGGTTCATTTTCAGTTTGTACTCACGACATCTTTCAAACACTTGCCGCAGAACGTCCATATGGGCTACTCGAGTTTTTGATTTTACTACTATGTCATATACATAATCTTCAACTTGCTTGTGCATCATATCATGGAAAATTGTAGTCATGGCGCATTGATAGGTAGAACCAGCATTTTTCAAACCGAAAGGCATCACAGTATAATAAAAGTTTCCGAGAGGAGTTCGAAATGATGTCTTACTTGCGTCATGTTCATACATCTTTATTTGGTTGTAGCCACTGTACCCATCCATGAAGGAGAACATGCCATGTCCGCTGGTAGTGTCTACTTGCATGTCAATGTTGGTAAGGGGAAAATCGTCCTTGGGGCAGCATTTGTTCAGATCTCTGAAATCGACGCAACACCTAATTTGACCGCTTTTCTTCTTTACGGGAACCACATTGGCCAACCAGGTAGGATGGTGAATGGGTTTGATGAAGCCGGCGGCTAGTAACTTCTGAATCTCAGTCTTGATTTGTTCCTCCACATAATGTCTGAACTGTCTTGGAGATTGCTTGACCGGCTTGGATCCAGGTATTTTATGCAGATGATGAGTGACCAGTTTTTCATACAGGCCGGGCATTTCCTCGTATGTCCACGCGAAAATGTCTCGGTACTCCTTAAGAAGATTCACAAGTTTCGTGCGTTCATCTGCACATAGAGCCGAACTGATGGAGACATGCCTTGGAGATTCTTCATTTCCGATGTTGACAATTTCGAGTTTATCTGTGGTGGAGTCGGTGCCGTCTTGCAACTGCTGTGGAACATCTGGTACTTCTTCTTGTAGCTTGTCATTATGGTTGCATTCTATTGGGTGGAGAGACTGGGCGGCAGTCTCCCCTTTTAATTGCTAACAGCGACGCCGGTATACAGTTTCCCCTTTTTGGTCACGACTCGCCACAAAAGTCTTCTCCCTCTTGGTATGAAGATGAACCGAGTTTTTGTTTGATAAAGAAGGATTGGTGTGTCCTGTCAGCAGAGGCGCGCCGTGAGATCTGGTCTATTTGTTCAGTGATGCGAGCCGGTCTTCCTCCTCGATCGACGTCCACGTAGGGAGTGGAGTGCAGTAAACCTTGCTTAATGAGTCTCGTGAATTTTCCTTTGGCTCAAACAGTTCCACGCCACAAATTGGTGCATAAGGAGACAATGACGCAGGAATGCGAACAACTTCTTCCTTCAGCATAGTTTTCAGGCATTGGTGATATGAGGGGATGATCTTGTTATCATGAAGCCACGGTATTCCCAGTATCATGTGGTAGTCTGGCTCCTTCTCTATTACCTCGAATTTTACCTTCGACTGGACAGGTCCTACTGATAGATTCAGATTTGGTTTCCTTCGAAATCTATCATCATGGTAGGCTGTCGTATAATTTTGTTTGGCCGAACCTTGGATGTCCTGAGAGTTTTAAGAGTAATAACATTTGAGGACGCTCCCGTATCGATGAGAGCCCTTTTGAATTATGAATCTTTGTTGCGTGCAGTAACATGCAGGGCTCTGTTATGGCCCTCTTCTGCCATCATGTCATCTTCAGTAAATGTAACATTGTTTATGGACATCTCTGATGTTTTTGAGGTTTCTGGATGCGAAGGATCCAAACGCGTATCTAGAGCTATCTGATTGATTGCAGCAAATGTCTCCGCTCGTTGATCCTTTGAGAGGTGTAGAAGTTCGCATAAACTTTCTACTAGAGAAGCTGCTTCCTGGTCCACCGACCTCTGGTTGGTAGTGAAACTGTTGACTTGAGGACGATCATCGTTTGAGGGGTTAGTCCTCAGCGCTAGAATTTCTTGAGCAGAGGAGCTGCTCAAATCAGATGTCAACCTGACGAGGAAATTGAGTATATTGTTTATCGTCTCTTTCATCAGATCCATGTTCCTTATGTGGATATCCTGTACTCGCGCCAACTCGATCAAGGTTGGAATTTCCCCATTGGCTGTGCGATCAGATATAACGTTTGGAGGAGAAACATCACCATTTGCAAGATTCTGACCAGCGTTTGGAGTTGTTAAATTAGTCCTAAGACCAACCATCTTTGTGAAAATTGGGATTGCAACTGAGAGATTAATCTCCCACTGTGGTCGCCAATTGTTTTGGGGTAAAAACTGATTCTGCTGGTTTTGGTAAATTTTGGTGTGCCGCCGAGAAACGAATTTAAACCCTAAACAAATGCACTGCACGTGAGTACTTTAGATTCGAGAGATCAATCTGTACAATCCTGGCCTAAACCAAGAAATGGCCATTCTAGTCTTGCTTCGGTCACAAAATGAAGGAGAAGGGTTGAACTTAGGGAGGGTAATCGAAGAAGGTGTTGAGATCAGAATGGTTAACTCTGAAGGTGTGGTTGTTTTATGACTTGTATCAGAATATGGGAATGGCTTGCAGAATGTAAGCTATCAGTTCTTGGTATTTTTCTAGATACTTGTGTTGATAACAAAAACTGTTTTTGTTCGTCAAAATAGGTCGAAACCTATTTATATCAGTCATAGTTGCATGCACCCTGATCTCATAGGAAGTGGGAGTAATTGAGTGATGGAGAAGTGGGGTCGTGTGAAAATGTAGAAAACCACGTCTTACTATGAGGGAAGACGAGTCAGTTTATACACACTACTTCTCTGCTGCCACTAACTGTCCGCCTTTCCTGACACTTTCTCATAATGGGCGTGTTGCACGCCGCACGCTGTAAACCGCCAGACCCATACCCTGATGAACATCCCCCAGTTTGTGACATGTTTGATGTCTCGAGTATTTTATAGAAAATATGTAGCAAGTTGCTAAGTGGGTTTTTCCTAATTATTCTGACCAATCACGCGCAAGCTAGGTGGCGGGTAGTTATGTGTGACGAGCCAAGTCATGAGACTTGCCGCAAAGAATAGCATGTGACGCCATTAGGTTAAATAACTAAGTTATTTGTGAAGCCGATACTCATAAAATATCGTATGTATTCGATGCATGTAAAGCATCGCTTTTAAGCAAGCAGCTAAAAATAATCGATGCATGTGAAGTATCGTTATATTGATCTTGACATCCTAGTGTCTTTAAAAGAGCATGACCTGACACTTTCAGGAAGTTGCTGGGAACTATTTTTGCATGCCAAAGGTAGGTCGGTCGGTCCCTATAGGAGAGTGATGGCTGGTAGCCATTTTGACATCCTATTGGTCGGTCCAAGTTAAATATAGACCGGTTAAATTGGCTGGCCAAATTGGATGGCTGAGATGATTTGCGACAGTTATTGGTTGCCGCTAATTTATTTAAGACTCCTATAAGAAGCACAGCCAGCCATCTTTGGGCGATCATTTAGGAGCCATATGGTTAGGCCGCGGTGTGGCCGATTGTTCCTTATGGAAGGGAGGTGGCCGGTGATCATGGCCACTTATTGTTGGCTGCCTAAAATAGGAGTTAGGTCGGCCGATTCGACTGGCGAAGTTGGGAAGCCGAGATGATTTGCGGAAGTTAATGGCTGCCGTTGATTCAATTTAGGTTTTAAAAGCCGTGTGGCCAACCCATTTTGGGCCAACGATTTTTGGTGTTGGCGGCATGCTGTGGACTATTCGACCGGCTAGTGCTATAGTCGATCTACTAGTGACCGTATCCGCGCTTTGTCCGTCGATCGAAATTAAATCTAGGCCGGCCAATTCGGCTGGCGAAATTGGACGACCGAGATCGTTTTGCGGTAGCGATGTAACACCGCTTAATAGAAATTAGGGTTTTGCAAGTCGCGTGGCCAACTAACTTTGAGCAATCGGTTAATGGCTCTGTTGGCGAGTTAGAAGGATTCTGATTGGCTAAGGCATTAGTGGGGCCGCCAGTGTGTATGGTGGTGTTTATCCGACCGTGTTAAGAAGTAGCTAGACTTGCTAAATCGAGTGGCCAAAACGTGCGGCCACGATCGTTTTAAAACTGACATGGGCAGTCTATATTAAATCCTTAAGGAATTAGGTGTGTCGACCAGCCAACTTCCATCTTTATTAAAAGTGTGTGTGGCGCATTTAAAGCGATCTAATTGGTCGATGGGAAAGGGGGCCGGCAAGCAGCAACATGGAGCGTGGCCAGCCGGCCACAGGTGGCGCATGCTGAAGCAAATCGGTCTGCCAAGTGACGCGGCCACGCCTCCTTTTGCCGATGCTCTTATTTGCCGCAGTTCCTCTTTATTTCTTGTTTTCTGATTTTGGTAAGGTTTTGCTCCTACTAGTCCATGGCGGATTTATTTTCTAGCTTACCTAGGTTTTGTCTCGACCAATAGGGTTCGAGATATTGCGCAGGGCGCATAAAACCTAATTTTTGCAAATAGGTAAAATTAGTTTAAAATTTGAATCTTGTGAGTTATCACAAAATTGATCAAATTTGATGAATTCTATGTGTTGACACAAAATTCTTAATTTTATTCTCAGAGAGCAGTCAGCGCGTCTTCTGACTGAGTACTTTTATGCAGACCTTAATCTTGATACTTCGGGAAATTCATGCTACTCAGCTGCGAGTGAACACTAATTGTCATGTCATATCAATATTAAGAGTTCAGCCGGGGAACATAGCATAGGAAAAATACTCAATAAGCCATACGTTAATGAATAGTGCAGGCGAGAGGATAAAATTTATAGAATATTTGGGATTGTTGCTACATGCACCATTCTAGATAAATTTCATATAAATATACTGAATTGCTCAATACGTGTGTAAGTAAAGAGGCCTGGGCACTCATCACTTTTAACTGGCTCCGTCTCTTTTCAGAATGACGGCATATTAAATACAGAGTTTTACAATTTTAGTCCTGAACCGAAAACCATCAACACTAGGATTTTGTAAGAGTTTATAAATACTTTTAGAAAAAGATCTTCACGAATATTCACAAAATCAGCAATAGATTCTTCAGGTTTTGAGTTGGAAGAAGAGGACGTGGATATGGAGAGGGTGAAGGTAAGATGGTTGATGATAATGACAAGAAGGTGATTAGAATGTTTATATCTAAAGTGGGTGTACACTTTAATTTGAAATGCTTCTGGTTGAATTATTGTAGTGTGGAATCTCACGGGTTGTTCAGAGGGCTTGCATGTCTGACTACGCTTGAAAGATAGCTGCTTTGGAATATGTTCACCAATGACCAAGTGTCACCCAGTACCAAGAATAACAACCCATGTGCTGGTGCAAGTGAACCAAGGTCGCATTTGAGATGGACTACTGAGGGGTTCATTGGGATTGACTACTAGCAGATCCTTGAAGGTTAACCTGTTATGGCTCATATAGATGAGAGCAGAAATCATATATATAATAATCGCAAATAATACATATGGCTATGAAAATTCCACGGTGGTCACCAGAAATGCATATAGAGGAATAATCGTATAGCAAGCTCAAATAACCATTGGATGTATACTGGTCAAGTTTTTCATGTAAGGACAAGTTAACGGTAACATGTAACATGCTATTGTACTTGGTGGGTTTACCAGGTGGTCGAGAGCAAGAGAATTCGAAGTAGCATACCTGCATTTTCAGAGGGGATATGGACTTACCCAAAATTTGCCTTGAGTCATACACACTAGCACCAACATCCCATGAGCTATATTACATGGGCACCAAAATCCCATGGGAAATTCACATGTAAGGAATTAGAGGTTTTAGAATGAGAAGATATTTGCACCTAGAAATTGTAGATATGTGCAGGGCCACACGCATAATTGATATTCTTAACTTTTATGGCGATTTGAATTCCATAGTCATCTTTGGTCTTGGGAGGGGTCGTGCCTGCTGATGTGTTAGTGAGACTTGTACGTTCAGAAAAACTGAAGAGGCTATAGTTTGGGCATTGATGACCAATCCAAACATTGCTTTGACTCGTATGAAGGGAAGGAGTGGAGGGTTGCTCTGAATGTTTTCCACTTGTCACAAAACCACATGTATACATGAAATAATTGATTAGACAGAAACCATAATTAGATTTATAGCGAACTGAAACGACGGGAGGGGGTAGTGTAAAGGTTTTTCTCATTGAAACGGTGGGAACGAATTGGGAATCGTCCCAATTAAGGCATTATAAAGTAATTGTTGTTTTTATTATATCTGGTGTTTCCGTTAGAGCGATAAAGATAAACCCCATTTCTGTTCTGAGTCTCAGATAGAACCAAGAGTAAATCCTGTGATTTTGAATAGTAACCACCATCAACCACTTGCATTCAACTCTAATTGAAGTTGTCATAATCACAAGATGGATCAACCACCAAGAGCACATAAGTGAGATAGTGCATCAAGGGTTAGTAATGATTTTAATCATTCTGAGATAGTTCCTGGTATGCAAATAACTTCTACAACTCCAGAAGATGATACAAGAGTTGGGAATCCAATGGATAGACAACCTTTAAGTTTCCAGCCTATGTCTCGAACACAAAGAATGCCTGGTAAAGGAGAAAACGACCTTCCATTTCATGATAGCATTACTGAAATTAGATATGGCAGCGAGAACGAAGGTGGTGGTGTAGAAGGAAGTGAGAATGTGATTTCTGAAAATGATGAAGGAGGTACGTCAGATGGAAGTTTTGAGAATGAGGATGGTGTTGATGAAGAATGTATTTATAAGGGTGTTGATGGTGCAGCGGCTGCAGGCCCCGATCTAATTAGAAATTGGCGCACACAAAATGGATGGGTTGTGATTGAAAAACACCATACACTCACGGAGTATGTAGTTAATGATGGGGTGATCCTTATTGGGATTACACATTTGGTAGCTAGTGGCGGAAGATTGTGGTATAAAGCTTTGCCTGCTGCAGTTAGTATAAAGCTTGTCCATCTTGCTTCAATACCGATACCTGCACATGGCATGCAATATTCTTTTCTTGACCTGGTTTGTCCTACAGTTGGACGTGCTACAGCCATAATTGATGCCTATGTTGAGGCGTTCGGAATCCACCAGAAGCAATATCACCAGTTCAACCAGTCGCACCATATTTAGCAGCACTAGCAACAGCACCAGCCTCGGGTGGACCAGCTCCAGTAGCATACATGGAGAGAGTGGGAGATGGGCATCTTATCGCACCACACCAACCAGCATCTGAGCAGCATGATCCACAGAGCACTAGCAGGAGCATACCAGGTGTTAATATCTTTTTGCTTGTAACTATGGGTAGTAGTAACATATTCCAAAGTAAAAACAGTTGGGTTTTGTTCTTGCAATTTAAATCCAGGTTCATATTGCAATTCAAAACATTGATAATAGTTGCGAAATTGACTTCGACCTAAAAAACAAATCAAATTACATGAAGGATATATATTATCAGGTGAAAGAAACAACATACTAGCATTAGTATTTTTTTTAATAGATACGCAGGGACTAACCTCGAAGTTACATAACCAAAACATACATGACTTGGCACTAAGGAGTACCAAAATCTCGTAACCAGAATCCAATAGCTATGATTGGGCCTAACAGTAGCAGTAAAGATAACCACCCTACCACACCACGCCGCATACATAACGATTCAAAACCTAAAACCCTAAATCAAAAACTCAAAAATAACTAAACTAGCAGAAAAAATAAAAACGGGTGAGAAAAGGTTAACACAAGATTGGGTTGATGGTTGATCTGGTCGGAAGATAAATCGGTTCACCGGAAACAACTATAAGCACGAAAAAACCCGATAAACCTGAGAATAACGGTTTTCTGGATCATAGTCAAACCATTTTGATAATTATCTTTTAGAGAAAGATAAACTTCGTCGAAAGAGGAGCGTCTTTCCAAAATTATTGATGTCGGTGATGTTAGAGCATTGCTCGGTTGAACCCACCAACCGTTGGTATGTCAAGTTTGGTTGTCATATTTTAGTATCAAAAATCAATTAGAGTCGCTTGATTGAATGTACTAGAGTCAACTTTGTTTAGGTTAGACTAGAAATTTTAGGAATGTTGAGACATACAAGTATTACCTTGAAGACCTGAAGATCATGAAGACGTATCGACTACAATGAAGACATCATCCTTCCACTTGAGGTTAGTGATACTGACTTGACTTGTTTTCATTCCTATCATTGCTTTCAAGTCGTTTAAGATTGAAAACATAACATGCGAGTTAATATTTAATACTATAATATTAGATTTGGTAATTTTATTAAGATCAAAGTGTCAAGGAAGAATACTTGATTACGAAGTATAACGTTTATCTTTTGAACTTCGTAAATGTGACATCGACATAATCTATGTAACTCCTTACTTGATTGTGTATTGCATATAGGTGTGATTTAATCCTAGGAAACTATGTTTGATTACATATGTATAAAGGAAGTACATATACAAAACTTGTTTCGTAATCGAAAAGAAATCAACAGGCGTTTTGGTTCGGTTTTCATTGAATATTTATTGGATGACCAATTGGAACCTAGGTAAGAACTTTGGTAGAACCGACCTTGACTTATGTTGAGAGTTATGGTAGAACCGATCTTTACCTAGTTTGGGATACGCGGTAGAACCAATCTTAACTTATGTTGAGAGTCTTGGTAAAACCGATCCTTACCTACATTGGGATACATGGTGAAGCCGATCCTAGCAATTGTTGGAAGTCTTGGTAGAACCGATCGTTACCTATAATGGGAATCATGGTAAAACCGATCCTAGCTATTGTTGGAGTCATGGTAGAACCGATCCCTGCCTATATTTGGAGACTTGGTAAAACCGATCTTAACCTATGTTATGAGTCATGGTAGAACCGGTCCCAAGAGCAAGTCCGATCCTCTATATTCACATATTACTTTACGGTTTTGTGTGAGTTTGGAATTAGGGTTTGCTAAATAGGAAAGTTTCAGATGTCGGCATAATGTGAACATAAATATTATTTTTATCTTTTATTGTTCAAAGATATTTCTTGATACTCAAGGTGATCCAATCTGAAATAATGAGAATCTTTTAATTAAAATTTTCGATCATATGTTTTTGCTTTTCCAGCAAATCAAAACATATCTTTTAGAAAGTTATAATTAGTTAAGTGCTAAACTGATATTAGATATTTTCTAATGAGAGATTCGGAATTACATGTTGGATATGAAAACACGGGGTACAAAAATTCTTAGGCAATCTGTATGACCAAACTCAATACAACTCCGAGAGTTAAACTCAATCAAGGTGCTAGAGCATTGCTCGGTTGAACCCACTAGCGTTCGTATGTCAAGTTAGTTGTCAATTCTAGTTGCCAAAATGCATTCTTGATTTAGTATACTAAAGATAGTTTCGAACTAGATTAAGTCTAAGAAGTAGAATCGAAGCTATCCTTGAAGGATGAAGTTTGAAGACTACAAGAAGAAATCAACAAGGACTTCATCAATAAAGGTATGTGGTATTTGACTTCATTTGGTTTCTTGTTCAATTCTACCTTTCTAATCTATCGAAACAAATGCTCACTCTATGGAACAATTCCTATGACGGTAAGTGTACATTTATGTATATATACTCGAGGTTATTTGGGACATGAATTTTGTGACAATAACCTTTATCCCTGGAAAGGTTCTCATGTTATAGTGAATGAGCTTACGAATTCAACGAGCCAATAATCACTCAATTCCGAGTTATAACGATGAAGTTATGAGTGATTTATTAAAGTAACAATTATAAGTGTTGTTGTAATTGTTACAGTTCGTTAGTAGGAAACAATCCACGAACTGTTTGTAACGGTTCACGGACTTGAGCCCAATTACGTGACTAGAAGCCATTTTTTGTCAAGTTTTTGATGTTTCCTTATCTAGGCAAGATAGCTATTACTCCAAACATATTTGATTACCATATTAAAGTGTTTGTGATTCCTTCTTAAGATAAATTGTGATTTATTCACATAAATACAATATTTGCTAAATTAATTATTTATTTAATTATTTTGGTAAGAGTTGTAACTTAGGAAAGACTCCCAAAATTAGGAGAGTCTTGAAAAAGGAAAATAGCTTTGCTTAGCTTTCAAGTTACCTTTCACTATAAATAAAGAGTTCGTGAGTGCTACACGTTTTTTCATCCCCTTTGGAAAATTGGTGTAAGCTTCATAAGGTTGTTTTCCATGTCTTCTGTTCTTCGTGAACAAGAGTGAGATAAAAGTATTTGTATTGGGGATCACAAAGCCGAGTTGGATTTAATCTTCGTGATTGATTATACAACTTGTAATCTAGGTTTTTCACCCCTTGTCTATTCTTAGGTCTTCTCTCCTGATATAAGACCATTCAAGAGTTGTTGATCATAAACCCTAGGTTTTGATAGATTTTAGTTTTCGATCGTATACCAACAATTGTTAGTCGAAATCGGAACTAGAAAGAAAAACTTCGATTAAGGTATCTCGTAAAAATCCTTAGAAGTTTTAAACAAGATATCTCTAGATTTATTCTAGTTGTTCTTGTTGTAGAATCATTAGGTTTCTCTTCCTATTTTTGAAGAGTATAATAATCCCTAATCTACAAGTTTGTTTTGATATTACTTTTACCTAGTAATTGTTTTTCTCAAAACAAACACAAGATTTCCAAAACCCTGATTTACATCTAAAGGGAAATCGATTCGGTGTTTTGTGAAAACAAAAGATCAAAAAGTATCAACCGTGTTGTTGTATCTTTTGAAGAGAACTTTGTTCTGCCATAACATTTTTGGGAATAACTTCTAAAGAGAATTTGTGTTCTGCTAGAAGTTATACGAGAAGAATTCCTAAAGAGAATCGGTGTTCTGCTAGGAGTTATACAAGTGCTTGAATACAACTGAATCAGGTATTACATCTAGTCCGAATAGGTAGTAGGAAATTGGTGTAACAACTTATAATCAGTGTGTGTTTATTCTGGATTAGGTCCCGGGGTTTTTCTGCATTTGCGTTTTCCTCGTTAACAAAATTTCTGGTGTCTGTGTTATTTCTTTTCCGCATTATATTGTTTATCCTTATAATTGAAATATCACAGGTTGTGCATTAATCAATCATTATTGATAATCCGACCTTTTTTGTTGGATATGATTTTAATTGATCTTTGGTACCGTCCAAGTATTTCTCACATCAATCAGGCTCATAGATTTCTATCTGTTTGATTTGCTGATTGATTTGAGAAAAAGGGATAAACTCTTTAGTATTATTCTTTGATTGAGTTTTCACTCTCGGAATATTATTGAGGTTTAATCCATACAGATTGCGAAACAAAAATTTGGGTATGGTGTAGTACCCCAGCTTTTTCACAAGGAATAATATCTAGAGTTATCTCTCTGTCTCTCTCTCTTGCGATTATAACGTTTACAGAAACAAATCCGTGAACCTAATCACAAAGAGATAACTTGGATGGTTCCAAAGACCAATATCCAAGAATCAATCAATTCGTATCCGCAAACTAGTAGAGACATCTGACCTAGTTTGTTGGATATGACTTGATTGATTCTTGGGTACCGTCCAAGTTATCTGTTTGTGATTAGGTTCACGGATTTGATTCTATAAATGTTCTAATCTCAAGAGATAGATATATAACTCTAAGATATTATTCCTTGATTGAGTTTAACTCTCGGAGTTGTATTTAGTTTGTCCATACAAATGGCCTAAGAAAAAAGTGGTGGTGTATTTTGGTACCCCCGCATTTTCAGGTATCCCACCGATTAAGGTACAGTCGCGCTCCTTACGCCTCTTGAATCCCAGCAGGACTCTGCGCAATCTATTCCCTTAGCTGACGTCACACCAACTAAGAGTTGTTTTAACTCAATTGAAGACTTGAAACCAAATATGCCTCCCACAGATTAAGCCTATATATGATTTCCTTTTACAATCAAATAACTTGATCAAATGTGTGGAAATCGATAGCAATATACAAAGTCTAGCTAACCTCAAAATCCGGACTTATGCAAACCGAAGTGCATCCTAGACAATTACTCACCTCACAAGTATAAAACCTGTGGAATCAACAAAGTCTGAGACGAGGAGAAATTTGATGATTTCTATCAATCTTTTTCAAGTGATAAATCAACAATCGAACAAGATCAGGATACACGAGTTATAAGGAAAATATAACTGGCCCTGGCTTTATGAATCCCTAGATATGAAGACTTTGTAGTCGCTAAACCATAAAAGGGTTATGAAGAGGACGACTCTAGATACAACTAGGACACACTAAAAAGTGGTGTCGGGATTCAAAGATCCCAGTTGCTTGAAGTTCCCCTTTATAGACATTCAAAGCATAGGTTGCCTTAGGTTTAAGCTAAGATAGCTTTGGAACCAAGCAAACAATATCCATCCTTAGATGAATCTTTGAATCTGATTCACATAAACAAGAAATACACCCTGGTTAGGTAAAACTGTAACCGAACCGTGTACAAAGACTATCAACATGATTAGCTGTAACTAGCTGGTTTGAACTTAAAAGCTTAATCTTTATTTTCATGAACATATAAGACATAAACTCCGAGTCACACATGTGATCAAATAAGTCTAATGTTTTAGAGAATTAATCAAATGCTAATTATCTGGTATAAATAATACACTTGAAAATATAATTGACATGGTTAGTAGGTGTACAAGGTACAAATATCATTGTCGTTTGTGAATCGGTTCAGTCTCAGTACGCGTACCGGTTTGTAAACATTTAAACAAAACCGAGTTCCGGAGTTCACATAAATTTTTGAGTTTGCGTAACGATTTGGAAACCTTAAGACTATCACTGGTTCCAGAGTTCACATAACTAAATCGATTTGCGTACCAATTTGGAAACGCTGCCGAGTTCAGGAACACAAAACTGTTTCAGTTTGCGAACTCGGTTCTGTAACCACATGTCAAAAATGGTTTCCATACAGGTTTGCATATCGATCCGGTTCACGAGCTGAACAGATTTTCATATGATATACATAAGAATATGTGTACCACTAATCTATAAGTCGATATACATATATATAGCTACTCTGTTACGTGTACAAGTACATGTAATACGGGTTCAGACATATAACAATTTTCCCAGTTTGTAAGACTGATACTACTATCTTGTATCCGAATCAGTAATAGTTCTATATTTCTCTCTAAATCGATTCAAAACATTCCTGAATAACATCAATGACACATGTCACTGTTCTAGGCTATTCTCGAATGATAAAACTTGAATCATGATTTTGATTCCGAACAATTAATTGTTCTGAACCGAAATTCATCAAGTATGAACAAATGTTTATTAAGCTTAGTCATTATATTTCGAGAATTAATTATCAAGATAAACTTGACTCGAAATTCTTGTCTATGCATAATAGTCTAATTAGTTATGTGACATCGTCTCAAATGATAGAAAAGTGAATATAACTTGAGATATAGGTATTTCAGTCTCCACTTACCTTTTGTAGATGAAGTTCTCAAAAATCTTCGGTGGATCTTCGCCTTCAAATGGTAGAACGTAATGATGATTTTCGTGATCCACTATTTCTCAACTACATTTATATCCTAGTCCGAGACTTAACTAATTGTAGAATAGAAATCAAGATATAGTTTTGACAACTAAATTTGACAACAAGCTTGAGATGGAAACACTTGTGAGTTCGACCGAGCAATGCTCTAACAGGATATTTGATGAGTGCCAAATATTGCATATTTCTACACCTTTTTATTGGCATTTAACTCATCTTTTGTGCTCTAACTCTCTATTTTATCCCAAATTTGGAGTTTTCATTGTTTTCAAGAATAAATACTCATACTAATTAACTTTGTGTTTTTAAGTACTAAATAAAGCTTGGATGAATTGAGAAACCAAAAGAGCGAAGAAATGGAGGCTAGTGACTACGGAAGAGAGACAACAAAGCTCCCGCTAGAAGGCAGTGTATAGCGTAAAGGAAATATCGCGTAAAAAGCAGCCACAATCCGCTTGCGCACCATTGGCAAGCCGCTTATGCATCAGTTGCAATCTGTTTGCAAAGACATGGGCTTGGTATATAATCCAAGACCCAAACCCATATCCATACCCGATTCATCGAATTCGATGCTCCGCCCAATACCCAACCATCCCTCCATCAAAACATCAACATTTGATGTCCCCATCCAACACTGTAGCACCCTTTATCCCATCACCTATTCGACCTGAAGAACATATTCTTCATTTCTTCCCCTTCTCTACAGTACCAGGAACATCAATCCCTCCATTACTCCATCTCCCCGACCATCTCTGCTCTCAACCACCATCCAGTATCACAAGCAAACTCCTAATCTCTATCTTTCTCCATCTTATCTTCTTCCTTATCTAAAATAGTAACCCTAGAAGCTAGGATTGAGAGAGATAATATTTGGGTTATCATCTACAGTGGAGAAAACATCAAATTAATAAAGTTGCAGAGATAAATTGAAGAAGGAAAACGCGTTTTGGTGAGTGGGTTGCATTTAATTATCGAATTGAAGATGAGTTGAGTGAATTTTGTGTATAAATAGGGCCTTCTTCTCTGTAACAAATCATCCAAGTTAGCTGGATCAATTGTCTTGTTTAATATCATTGTGTTTGCATCCTGTTTATCATGTTCTAAATACTTTTGCTAGGGTCTAGATGAAGCCCTAGTTTGCTACTTGTTATTCATGTTAATGACAGTAACCTTGTTGTGCTTAAATGTTCAGAATGAGATTCAGTCTTAGGACTTCAACACTTAACTTCACAGTTATGTCATGCATCCATTGTAGTTAGAACAATCCTGTGTTGTAGAACTTGTAAGGACCCTCAAGCTCGTCAACGCTGTTAGACCGGGCAAGTGTCGATTTAGCCGATAATAACTCGATTAGTTTAACACGAACGTTAATTAATAGAAATTAATCTAACAATGATTTAGATACGAAACTAGTATCGTTAGATAGGTCTCGAAAAGTTATGCGAAATGGACTATTTGAACGTGCAGATCGGATACCAGTCAGAGAAGAATTTATCAGATTAGTGAGAAGGGCAAAAGAGTCTTTTTGCATGTAAACCGCCTAGCTGCCCTTATCCGTTTCTTGGGTGCCTTTAACATTTTGATCGTCCTTATCTTCAAAACCAATCGAGAAGAATTCATTTCTCTATTTTCTTTCTCGTTTCTTCTTCTTTCTTCCTCTTCTTCCCTGTTGTTTCCTGCTCGTTCTTCTGTGAGAAGATTTTTAGTTTTGAGATCGGAAAACTTAAGAAAAACACTAAGGTTTGGATGTTGGTGCTCGGGTTGTTTTTGGTTTGGCAAGGAAAGCAGAAGAAATGGTAGATTGATTAGAATCTGGAGTTAGGGTTCTGATATTTGGATTTAATTGAAGTTTATGTAAAATTGAGGATGAAGGCAAGTGATTCATGGATGAGTTTAATGAATTGAAAGTTTATATCGATGTTTTGAGATCGAAATGTAGAAGAGAAGTTTGGGAATGAAATTAAGGTTTCTGCATGTTGTTTTGGAATTCGAATTGGTCAAAGATTGAGAAGATTTAGATAGAACTGTAAGATGGGTTTGTTTAATTGAAGCTTCTGAAGTTGTTGTAGTGACAAATTGTGAAGGTAGGTTTATGTTGAAAGGAATTAGGGTTCTTAATAGAATTGGGATTTAGGGTTCGTGAGTTTGGGTGGCAGATGGAAAAGACGAGACTGATGTTGAATGGAATAAGAAGACTGCAGAGTTAGTAAATAAGGTAATTGTTCTTCTCTGTGATTTTAGTTAAGTTATGCAATTTCTGTTGTTGAGTTTTTGGATTGACTATAAACAGAGATTTGAGATGGGTATGATGAGTAAGAGATAGTTATAGATGTTTAGAATATATCTTGAAAATTATAGAGAACGGAGATGATACAGGAAATGAGTTTTAACAATAGAATAGTGGTAATGTTTGTTTAATGGGTTGGTTGTGGCTGAACAAGGTGAATGGATTAAGGGTGTATGAATTGGACAAGGGAATTGGTGTTAGTATATGAGTTGTAGATAGGCAGTGATATCTGAATCTGTTTGTGTTGATGC
The DNA here is from genome assembly GCA_023531105.1 of Papaver atlanticum. Taxonomy (NCBI): domain Eukaryota; kingdom Viridiplantae; phylum Streptophyta; class Magnoliopsida; order Ranunculales; family Papaveraceae; genus Papaver; species Papaver atlanticum. The sequence goes on along the minus strand of JAJJMB010008951.1, from coordinate 4,407,824 downwards.
AGTTGAATCTGTGAAGAGGTTTATGAATTTCTTGAGATTATGAGTGAGTTATGAAGTTCAGATTGTAAGAGTAATTGCAGGTGTGTGGAACTCTTGGAGTTTGTGTTTGTATAAGCCGAGTTGTTATTAATCTGAATTGCAGATGTAGAATTGAGATGGTGGAGATTCAAGATTGAATGAGAAGTGCTGTCTGCAATGAAGTTTCAGATTGATATTGTATTGTGTTGCAATGAAAGAATAAGCCGAAATCTGGGTTAGTGATGCATTGGTGGTATTTCTGGCTTTGCAAGTGAAGTGTTAGTTGAGTGGGTGGTGGTTGAAAATGAGAAATGTTATATGAGTTGAACTCAGTGTTAATGAACTGATGTAGATGATGATTGTAGGGAATATCTAATAGCTCCGGTGGAGGCTTGCTACTGCTTTTGCAGGTAGGCTTAAATTACAGTTGTGTTGAAATTATTGAATTCTATTTGAATGAATGAAATGCATGATGATTGTATAAACTTCTGTTCTTGAGACTTAGGTTTGTTAGTCATCCCAGTCAGTTGTCTTACTTGTCTGATTCACCGAGTCAGCTTAGCTGTGTGAGTTAACTCAGTAATTAGGAATTGATCCGATTTGACTCAGTGGACCAGTCTCGACTCAGTGGACCTTAACTGTTGACCAGACTTGAGTTTGACTAGACCTGACCATTGACCTGGACTTTGACATAACCTTGACTGTTGACTTATGTTGACTGTCAGTTTGACCGTTAGCAACTGTTAGTTGACTAGGATGAACCCTATTTTCCTAAATTGATGTTTTGGACCCTTTAGGGTCCGAATTGACCTTTAGTTACTTCTACAAAGTTGTAGATATTCATTAGACATATCAAATGGACTATAGAACCAACCCAATTCAATTGGTAAACCTTAGCTATGCTAAAGATAAAGAATGAAAAGGTGTAAAGTCATAAATGGACTTAGAACCATTAGATAGACTTGTATGATTCTTGTTGGCTAGGTTTTTAGAGTCCTTGTGTGATTAACAGATAGTCGATATTAACAACGATCGATTCAAAGGATGGACCAGTGGATCGTGGATCTCGAGGTATGCGTGGCTTGTCATTAAAAGAGGTGGGAATACATTTAACTCTTTTGTAACCATTGTTGCTTCTTTTACAAAAGTGTATGCTTAACAAACCCATGCATTGTCTGTTTCTGCATTCCATGTTTTGTTTAAATTGCATTACGATAATTCTGTTGATTATGTTAATCTTTCCATGGTTTGGAAAGGACTTGTAATGTTTGTTTGTCATATGAATTGTTATGGGAAATAAGAATTTCCACTTGTGGTATATAGGATACGCTCTTTCACATTTCTATCTACATGAATTCAACTTTTATGCTTACTATGGGTCATCATTGCCGGTTAGGAATTGGTGATATCAATAGCTATTAGGTGTGTAATTGGTTGACACCATATTATACATTGTTTGAAGAAGGAGTTTGTCCATATACATGTTTGTTTACTTCAATGACTTGGTCACTTTTAAATGTTATGGAAAAACATTATGGTTTTCCAAATCTTGCCATGATTACTTGAAAGACTGGGCACCCCTTTTAGGGATGATGTGCTCACCCATTCCCACTTTCAGTTTCAGAGACAGATCAGAGTTGCGCAGCGGAAGCTTCGAGGTGTTGAGTCCGTTATTTGGTTAACTTCTGCTATGTTTATTATGTTGTATATTTTATTTGTAAACCAAATGACTATTGTATATGTATCATCTGAACGGAGTTCTTGTATATATATTTCAGAGATGGGTTAATTTTGGGTTAAGTTTTGTAGCAGAATTCTTAATTGAATGTTTAAGTAAATGATTTAGATCCTTAGTGCCTCTTTATTTAGTTAATCTCTTGGATTAGTCAGCTACTAGCTTTGGGGGCGCTACAGAACTGCAACTCATGCTTAATCTCATATATTGATCTTTTGATTAGTTGTGCCTTGAAAAGACAGTTAATGCTTAGGAGAAATACCTTAGTTGTGATTGGATAATTCATACAATAATCACCTTAGATATACAGAAGACTTGTATCTCCCCTGTTATCGATTATAATGAAGACTCAACTGCCCTAGTACCCTCCTTATCAATTGTTCTACTTACATCTTGTTTTGCATCCTGCTTTACTATTTCTGTTACTATCAAGCATCTTTGTCGTATCGACACCCACCAAACAATCTTTTGTGTTACTCTTTTCTTTGAATCAGTTGAAGTAAGAACTAAGCTTCAATTCTACACTCTCCTTGTCCCTGAGGATCGACCTGTATTTGCACTTTACACAATTGGCACTGTGCACTTGCAGTCATTGTTGGTACTGTTTCTAGACCTACCAATATTAGTTGGAAATATGAAAATCGAAATTAGGTACTTATTACATATATTGAAAATATTTTCGGTTTTAGAAATTCCTTGTTGTCCAAACAGCCTTGGTCTATAAATAGTTGAATTTGCATTTCTTGCAAACTATCCTAAGAGCCAGGAAAACTTTATTCGTGTTGTTTCTGGTGGAGCCGTCTACCCGGAGAGGAAAGTACCTTAATTCGGTAAAATCTCTTACGACCGCTTGTTTAAATACTTCAGTGGGATCAAGAAGCTCTACGAGTACCGTTTGTGGGAAACTAGATAATTGCATTGTTATTTTAGTTTTCGATAATTTATTTGATTGACTAATGGTTGTTGAAACTTTGATTGCACCTAGTTTGATTATTCTTGAGAGCCTTCTCTTCTGACATAAGGGTCACTTAAACTAGATCAAAGTATTGACAAGATCTTTAGAACTATTTTTAAATCTAAAGATAACTTGTGATCATTCATTGTTAACAGACTCCATTCTGTGTGATTGATCATAAGTGGATTCAAGTTTGTGGTGTGCAGGTACATAAGATGGCAATTGAAGATTTGAAGACAAGAAGATTTTTTCTTATTGGTTTTCGTATCTCTTGATTTGTGCACACATCTTGATCGTCTGGGATCCGACTTAGATTAGATTTATCTTTGATAGATTTGATCATATAGTCGTTTAGATCGGCAACTATCATTTGATGGTGTTCTTCAATATCTGAATCTGATAGTTGTGAATCTAAATCTAATTTGCTGATTTGGATTGATCTTACCCGACAAAGGAGTTTACTGGTTTAAACGGAAGAGTCTTTGTCAAAACTCAACGAATATTTTCTTAAAGATTGTTGGAGTAGTTACCAAACAACTTTGTTCCTTACTTGTTTGGAAGACGATCAAAAGGAGTTGAGTGCTAAAGACTTTACATCGGTAAAGCAACTCAAGATAGTGATTTCTGTCTTGGAATTCACGTGTGTTGACCAGACGGTTGTAGGGGCAGGGATACTGAGGGAACTAAGTAACTAGGGATAGATTACTTTGTCTCAACTATACGAAGTTGGCTTTGTTCTTTGTATAACGGCTTAATTATGAGAGTATTCAAAACTGGACTAGGTCGGTCCCTGGGTTTTTCTGGATTTTTGGTAGCCTAGTTAACAAAATCTTGCTGTGTCATTTACTTTACTTTCACATTATAATTATTTTATTATAATAAAGTAAATAACACTTGCACATTAAATCCTAATCACTTGACATTGATCCCATAGTCAATCGGTCTTGTACCGTAACTACTGTCAAGTGAATACCTTGTTGTTGTATTTTCTCGACTTTGTCCATAGACGATCACACTTGGTATCAGACTTAAGTTGAAACAAAAAGGTGTGGTGTATTTGGGTACCTTCGTAATTTCAGGTGAAGACTCCGATGTCTGGAAAAATCCTCCGATTTACTTGAACCTTTTATAACCCAATAAAAAATTGTTATTAAAGTCATAGAGAAACTTCATAAAGATGCAAACAAAAATGACGTTAAAACCCAGAAACCATGGTTGGAAACATGGAGGATGAACATCTTAAAACCCTAAAAAAACTTCAAAACCTAACTAGAAACTACTGAAACTAACTAAAGATAAACAAACAACAGTTTCGTTAACCCCAAAAAAACTTCGAAACCTTAACTAGAAATTGCTAAAATTAACCAAAAACAAAGGAAATAACATATTTGTTAACCCTAAAAAAGCTTCAAAATCCAACTAGATTTGTTATTTTCTTTGTTTTTGGATTATTTATTTTTTTGTGTAAATGCATAATGTGACATGCATTGCAAAACTTACGAGTTCGACCCAGTAGTGCTCTAACAATCTCCCTTATTTGATTTAGGATTATCCTTTCCCTCAGAATTATTCAAACTTTTAGGAGAATAAGGAATAAGCTTAAATACCTTGGATGGGATTGTCTTTTGGAAGAATTGAAGCACATTAGTCAAGCGACTAGCTCTCCGTTGCACTTTGTTGACATACCTTACCTTTTGTTTGTACTTGAAGCACTGTTTGAGTTTGTGACCTTGAATGGTAAAATAAGGAAATGTTCGGTTGAAGAGGGATTCAGGAACATAACTTGTTTCTGCGGACATACACAATTGGTCCTGAAATATTAACAGCATAATTTTCAGTGAATCAAAAATCCATTATATCCTCCAAATAATTTGATGAAGGATCGTCAAGGAAGTTATCAAGGTTGACATGAGCATTGGTACATTCATCAAAATTGACAACTTCAATGAAGAGAGCTATGCTTGAAAAATCTTCCTCTTCTGACTCATGATGATCGGATGTTTCAACAAGTGTCATAGCAAGACCCTTGTTGCCAGTGTATTTCCTACGATTTGTGCATTTATCAGCAAAGTGACCAAATCCTTCACACTTGAAGCACTGAGGAATATCCTCATCATCACCATCATTGTCCTTATTTTTAGGAGGGACACGATTATGTGGCTTGTCTGATGATGAAGGGCGTTCTCTGAAGAATTGTTTATTTCGCTTCTTGAGAAGATCTCTAAACTGTCTTATGATAAGCGATATTGAATTGTCAATATCTTCATCCGATAATTCATCAACAATACTTTTCTCAGAGATGCCACCACTTTCACTTTTATCAAGTGCTTCAATGTTTTTTTAAATGCTCTGAAGCTAATATCTTTTCCAGCTTTAATTTGTCGTACATGATAAAAGATCTTGAACCTCTAGACGAGGATGCTTCTGAAAAGTGTAGCAAGATTATTTCCTTCAGTAAAGGCATATTTCTTAGACTCGTATAGAGCTAGCAAACATCTTAAAATTTTGATCACAATATCCTTTTTAGGAATAGTCATTCTTAGCGCATGACAAGTATTCACTATTTCAGACAACTTGTAATTAAATTCCTCAAACGAATCCTCGTCAGCCATACGAAGGTTTTCCCAGTGAGAAGTTAGGTTTTGAAGCCTTGCTTCTTTTTCTGCGGTATACTCTTCATATACGGTTTCTAAGATATCCCAAGCTTGCTTCGACGTAGTGCACGTAGACACATGATGTTGAAGGTCTTCGCTTATGGCATATGAATGATAGAGTTCGGTCCATCAGATTTGTGTTTAGCATTACTGATTTCTTCATCGCTATATGTAGCTATGTTTTTTGCAACAGTTGCTTCGATTTCTGCAACCATTGGAGCTTCATACCCCTTTACAACAAGAACCCATGTTTGGAATCACGAGCTTGTAAGAAGTAGCGCATAGCTGTTTTTCACCGTAAGTAATATTTGTTACTTAAGGTTGGTGGTACGTTAATAGAGATTGCATTCTTTTCCATAGATTTAGATCACCACAAGCACAGACTTATTAGGTCTAAAGGTGTTTGCCTGCTATGATACCAATTGTAAAGGAAAAGGTACCAAGTATACCGCCAACTTTTTCGTTCGGCAACCTGTATGGAAAAAACCTAACATAATTACAAGTAGACCAACTTAATGATCCTTGACAATATGTATATAAAGTTTATATCTCTATCTCTTCACAATCAAATAAGTCTAGACAAAGAGTCCATGAACCTGATTTTTAAAAGAGTACTTGGACAATCTCAAAAATCAATATCCAAGAACTATCTAGTCATATCCAAATAATTGAATTCAAATTTTGCCAAGTATAAAACTTGTTATCTATATTTCAAGATACGAATCCTACAAGAACAAGTCTCGTAATCGATCACAATTAATATGGGCTTATCTACTAGAATTGATTAAGTATTATTTGTGTTATTCCTATTATAAAGATAAACAATATGATGAGAAAAAGGAAAACACATAAGACACCAGAAGTTTTGTTAACGAGGAAAACTACACATGCATAAAAACCCCAGGACCTCGTCCAGATTTGAACACCGAACTGTATTAAGACGCTACAGACACTAGTCTACTATCATATTTTAGACTGGAATGTAGTTGAGACCGAATTCACCCTTCAAGCAATTCAGACGCAGTCGTGCTCCTTACATCTCTTGAACCTCGAAAGGCTCTATGCAATTGATTCTCTTAGATGGCATCCTTTACATCCTAAGAGTTGCTTCATCCTAAAAGAAGACTTTTGATACCAGTCTCCTTCTAACAGATAAGCCTATTTGATTTCCCTTTGGATCAAATAAGTTAAGTCTTAGAAACCTGTTTGCAATAGACAAAGGTAGCAAACCCCACAAATTCAGAACACTTACACTCAGTTAGCTGATAAGTCTAGATTATTAACCACCTCTCAAGAAAAACCTTAAAACGATCAATTAAGAAGAATTTTAGATATCATACTTGAGGAATCACAAAGTATGAGACAAAGAGAACTTTGCGATTTTAATCTATCTCATACTTGAAAGAGACTACTAAAACCTCGATAACTGAATGAACAAGATCAGGATACATGAACTATCAAGGTAAAGAGAATCGGACCTGGCTTCACGAATCCCTAAGTGAAGCCTTTAAGTCATAGGCCTAATTATGTTTCTCATAGGAAAACTAGGTCAATAGAGGATGACTCTAGCAAAAAACGAGGACATAGAAGTGTCAGGGTTTGAATTTTCTGGTTGTTTGAGTCTCTCTATTTATAGATTTTAAAGACGGGGGGTTGCTTAAAATTCAAGCTAAGATAACTTGAGATTCAAGCAAACACTTTCTCTGTTTAGATGAAACTCTTGTTAGGAGTTCATGTAAGCATGTGAGAAATATGTCTTGAAACCACATAGAAAAATATACATTATAGTCCGGGTAACGGAACCGTGTATAATGATAGTTCTTGGAATATATGCCTTTCAAACTTATAAGCAATATCCTGTCCATTTAAACACTTAAGATTTGACTCATGAAGCACAACACAAAGTGTTTAGTGATCAATCATGTCTTAAAGGTATTTATGAAAATCGTAGTAATGCTAAACATATTTGGGAAAATAGTTTATAAGTATCTGCATGATTCATACTGGGTAGGTATGCGAAACGGCACGTGTATCTATGTCCAGTTCGTGAATTCAGGGACTGGAAATATGCGTACTAGGTGTGCATACCGCTTGGTTGTTCACGAACTCAGATCCTTCACAGTACGCCTACTTGGTACCCGTACTGTACCCATTCACGAATCCAGAACCTTTAAGGCACGTGTACCTACATATATTCTAGAACCTCAGATATGTATGGTATGCGTACTAGGTACGTGTACCTACCCTGAGTCCATATTTCAGTAAGTTTTTGAAATTCTTTTTTGATGTTGTGAAACATTCCTAAATGCCATGGATATAAACACCATTGCTTAGGCAATTTCCAAATGATCCATATGACACAAACATAGTTCTTGAATAATAAATTACTTCGAACTAAGATTGTTAAGGACCTATGAACATCCAATTGCTTGAATCATATTTCGAGATGTTTAACAAAACAAGTTTGACTCGAAATTTCTTTTTTAGCAATACTAAATCTATTAGAATTCATATGGCATAGTCTCGTATAGATAGAATGGTAATTCATGTGAGTAAATAGAATGGTTCAGACTTCACATACCTCTTGTTGATAAAGTTCTCCAAATGTCTTCGTTTGATCTTCAATCTTCGGGGGTTATTCAGTGATGTCTGATACTCAACTACCAACCTCTAAACCTAGTATGAGACTTGAATTTAGTAGACTAGAGATCGAGTTATAGTTTTGTGCAACTAACATTGACAACAAGTTTGAGAAAGCAAAAGTAATGAGCTCGCCCGAGCAGTGCTCTAACAATATTTGGTTTTTCTTTTTTGGTATTAAATTTATATTTTAACCGTGGCCCACAATAAAAGATGATTGAACATAGATAATTGATTCGAAGTGTTGTACACTCACTGTAGGTGACGCTGACCCGACACAATTAAGTATGTGTATAAAGAAACTGTAATACCTAGTTTCAAACATAATAGACCATCAAACGGTGAGTTTCTTTCATCCCAAAATATTTGCACCAGTCAAACTTTTCTATATGTCCTCACCAAACTCTTGCCTCACAAAGGACCAATTTCGATCAGTAGGAAACGAGAATTCCACCACCGTTCAACGTGGGAGATTATATTATCTAGGCCTCTAAGACTTTAACTCTTTAGATGTAAGAATCGATGATAATAGTGGTCTTCAGTAAATTTTCCCGGTCTTCCCTATGTATATCTTCCGTGAAACCAACTTGCCGTATAACGGTACCCCATCACCTTACCAGAGTATTCGTTATGTTCACGGCTATAGGGAGGTTAATTTACTGCAGATTACTTGGCCAAGCGAGCATGTTCACCGGCCGAGGATGACATTGAGATTATTGATGGTAGGCCAGGGTTTATTCTGTCTATAAAATGGCCTGGTAGAATTTATTTTCGTTTCAAATGACCTGTGAAAGTTTTTGGGGGGCTTTTAGGCTTTCTTTCTTCCTTTCTTTCATGGACCTTTATCTATGCAAATACTTTTGCTTTTAATACAATTTGACTTGGAAGAAAAAAAAATCAACTTAACAATGTATATTTCCACTAAAAGAAATAGTTTATAGTGAAAAAAAGATTTTAAGAAGATAAAGAAAGGCTGAAAGCCTGAGAGGGAAATTTTGCAAAGCACGTTATTACGACTTATATTCCTTAATATTTGCAGTTTGCCAAATCATTGTTGGGCGAACTAATAAAATAATACTGAACATTGATTATTAGAGCAGTTGAAGTAAGAAACTCAAAAGAGTGGGGTACTCTTTTGGATGATAAGAGGGATAACTTTAATGCTCCATTAAATGATCTTGGGGTCACGGAAGCAAAAGGTAGTTTGGATGATTAGGATATGGTTAGTGAGATTTCCGTTAGTGCAACAGTTAATGATAAAGAGCTAAATTTTTTAGATGAGTTGGACACAGTAGATGAAGGGAAGAAAATAGCTTTTCGTGCAAAAATGGAGGCCCTAAGGAAACATCGTGATTGGGAAAAGAATGAAAATATTTTCACCAAGGAGGAGCTAGATGAAGCATACAATATTAAGAATGATGAGGTTCATGCTAATTTCATTAAAAATCCATCATATAGAAAAGATTATTTTAAAGAAAAAAAGGAGCTAATGGATAGGTTTCAACTAAGAAAAAAGTTCAATCTCCTATTAAACTTGTTCCTGGTAATTATGCTTCGGATGAAGATGAGTACGATGATATTTATGAAGAGTATGAAGATTATGGAGACTCGGAGCTTTTGGCAGAAATTCTTTCGGGTTTACAGTCTAAGAGGAGAAACTTTAGAATTTGAAATAAAGGACGCGTGAGAGGAGTAGGATACAGACGTTATTAATTTCCTTGAGTTTTCTCTTGATGTTATTTATTTTGTGTTAGCTTTTCTGAAGCTTTTTGAGTTATCTTTGCAGTTATTTTTTTAACCCCTTTGGTTTATGGGGGTGAGGGGCCTTGAGCCCTCCTTGTAATTCTTGTAATTACGTATTTTTTGCTTTAATAAACTATTGGACTTCGCGGAAAAAAAATGGCATTTGGATGATGGTACAATTATTGGTGATATACTTGAGGCGGCCAAGGCTTTGAGCATAATAGAAACTGAAGGACCAAGTAGAGGTTTACATCTCAATATAAAGAAAACAGAGGTTTTTTTGCCTTCTATTGATCCCAGAAGTACTGTTGATGGTGTATTACCTCATGATATTGGTAGACCTACTAATGGTGTTAAACTTTTGGGGGGACCTGTGAGTTTGGATTTGAACTTTATTAGTGATATGATGTTGAGCAGGGTGAATAAGACGGTTCAACTTTTGTCTGCCATCAAAAAGCTCAAGGATCTCCAGAGCGAGATGCTATTACTTCGCAATTGCGCCGTTGTGTCCAGATTATATTTTGCAATGCGAACTACCAATCCTGCAGCCCTACAGCAATCCACTGATCTTTTTGATGACCATTTGTTCAAGTACTTGAGACTCTTAGTCACTGGTGATGGCGCGGGCTTTGGGCCATTACAACAGAGATTAGCTACTTTGCCTATCAAAGATGGTGGCCTTCGTATTTATACCATGGCAGACACTCGCACCTACTGTTATCTTGCTTCTCAGAGTCAGACCGCTTCGGTGCAAAAGATGATCCTTGGTGACTTATTCTCAACAATCAAAGGTTCTGCTTATCAGTTGGCTCTTCAAAACTTTATCCAGGTATGTGGACTACCTTTTACCTATTGCATCAATGATACTTCCCCCCCTTCTATGCACTCCCTGGCAGTTACATATTTTGATGCAGTTAAGAGGCAAATCCCCAACCAATTTTCTATGTCTGCAAGAGTTTCCATTTTGTGGCAGTGTAACCGTGTTAAACACGCACAGGACTATTTATTAGCCGTGCCAATTAGTGGGCTTAATCAATGTCTCGAGCCAAGACAGTTCAGAGTTGTTCTTTGCTATCGCCTTGGCATCCCTCTATTTGTTGAGAATGGTTTATGCTCAAGTTGTAACAGATCTATGGATATCTTTGGTGACCACGCGCTTTATTATGCTAAGGATGTTGGACTTAAGTTTCGACATGATCTTGTACGTGATGTAAACGCTGACATTTGTTACAAAGCTGGTGTGCCTGCGCGTAAGGAGGTTTCTCTTGGGTTTCTGTCTGATAATGATAGGGATTTACGCCCTGCTGATATCCTTGTTCTAAACTGGGAAAATGGGAAAGATGTTTGCATGGATGTCACGGGTGTCTCGCCTTTCACCGGTGAAGGAACCCGTTCTTTTGTTCTAGGAAGAGCTATTTCGAGTGTTGTTTCGCGTAAACGCACTAAATACTTGGACAAATGTGTTTCACATATGGCTATGGTCTGGGTGTTTTAGCCTTCTCTACTTTAGGAGAGCTCGGTGAACATACTTTGTGTTTTTTTAAGCGTTTGAAAAATTGTCTAGTTAGTAATGATGCTAGTAGTGGTTTTGATAGTTTTATTTTTCATAGACTAGGCATTGCTATTCAAAAGAAACCTATTATAGGGCTCCACATTCCAATAGAGGGGCTTCACTAATAAGACAAAATCGGGTCACTAATGAGTAAATTCAAAAGCCCCTTATCCAAAATATTTTCTTAATGGCTAAACTATCCCTATTTAATTAGTGGTAATAATCTAACTCGCTAATGATCAAATTAATGAATATTTTGTATACTTATAGTGAAAAAATTAAATCAGATCAAGTGTTAGTTTTTGTGAGAAGAAAAGGTAGAGAATTTTTTTTATTTTTTTGGAGATTTTTTTTCAAAACCCTAGATTTTGGTTCACCCAAAGTAAAGAAATCAACGAATGAAAATAATTAGTTATACCTTTAACTTAGCTAAAATTGGTAAAAGTACTTTTAAATTGAAAATTTTAAAATTTTCAAAGCGATTTACAGATCAGTTCTTCCTTCCGTAAGACCAGTTTACGGTTAGGTTGGGATGAACTCCCAACCGTAACCTGTTAAAATTAGGAGTAAACCAATTACGGTTGGGTTTTTGTATTTCAAAATCAAACGTAAATGAGTTACTTACGGTTGGTGTTGTGGTTTCTCGTATTCAACCGTAACCCAAAGTTTTAACTTTTCTTTTCCTTTTTGCTCAGTACAACCTGTTTGTCTTTGATTTGATTCATTCTTGCATCAACTTTTGCGGAATACCTGCACAACATTAAGTCGATCAGAAGCACGTTAATGAATCTCAGGAAGAAGAATAAATTCAAAATACAACTTCTAGCTTTGATGATGCTTTTTTATATTTTTTCCCAATCTTGCAATTCACCACGCAAAAGAGAATGAAACGAGCAATTAACGACCTAACCAGTGGAGGCGCCACCACAATTGCCGCCACCAATATCAAGAAACTTGTCTTCTTGATGAAAGCACAAAGAGAACAACTAGAAATTCAACGTCGTGAAGAGGAAGTAGCGGAACAAAAACGTTGAAGGATTTAGCAGGAGCAACGTTAACTTAGTCTCGAGGGATTTAGGAAGAAGAGTTTCAATGTTCTTGTTGCGACAGATGTGACTGGGTGTGGAATCGATATACCTGATGTTGCGCATATCATTAACTATGATATGCCAGGGAATATTGAAATGTACTCTCATTGTATTGGAAGAACAAGTCTTGCTGGGGACTGGTGTGGCCACAACATTTTTGACATTGCACGACACGGATGTCTTCTATGATCTTAAGCAGATGCTTACTCATAGCAACATCACTGTGCCACCTGAGCTGGCTAGGCATGAAGTTGCGAAGTTCAAGCCGGGACCGGTTCCAGAAAGACCTGCTCGACGAAATGACATGGTTTATGCCCAGCATTAGTGCCAGTTTAGCTACTAGAATCAATGATACTATTAAGAACTGATGACAAATATTTATTTTGGGTGGAAATCCATGATTTTCTGAGGTACTTTTTTCATTTCTGTTATCGTAGTTATTAGTTTTAATAGTATATTTTTAGATCAAAAAACAAACAAATAACTACAAAGACAGAAAGGGTGTATTATCGTGTGAAGAGCTCCATAAGCCAAGTGATTCTTTCACAATCATTCTCCTCAAACATTTTTAACAATATATCTTTTAATCTGTCTCGCATTCAATGCCACCTGAACAAGATAAGATAGCCGGTAAATTTTAAATGTTATTTCGAAGCAGCTGCCGGTGAAGATGAAAGCAGCAAGGTGTATAAGCCAATGGTTCTTCACATAGAAAAAAAAAAACATAAGAATAGAAGACCAGATGATAGCTCATCACAAGAAAATGACTGACTGCCAAATCTTAGAATAAGGACACCAACACCAAGTTTAATTTGAGAATCATCTTGTTTATATCTTTCTCAGAAATGAGCAACAAAGTAGAAAGAAAGAGACCATGGACAGCTCACAGTTGATGTACAACAACTCCTGCAGAAGATGCACATGTCAGTCATAATAAACGGATTTCACAGACAGTGAAAAGAGTGGTGCGGCGAGGATAAATTAACTTTTTCTATTCCCAGGAGAAATGTAAGCAATATTCTTTATGTGATTGAATATTCTCTTCATATTCTGGATAAGCAGTTGCTTGAGGGTATGGGTGTATTGCTTACAGAGGAAGAGCAACATAAATGTGAAGAGAATGTATGTGTTTATGTCTAATATCCATATCAAAATATTGCCTGTACTTTTAAAGAGTTACAAATGCTCTATAAACGTATTTTATTGGCTGTCTTGTTCACTCTCTTTGTATGGCAGATATCATTTAAGGTGAAACCACTTATTTGCTTATAGAAGCTGGAGATATTGATTCACTGTGACAGTCCCCTGGTTTTTTTGTATTGAAATTCTTAGTGATGGATGGACTTATACTCATGAAATGTTTGATTCACTTAAATGATTGATTTTCTTTCATAGCTTCTAATGGTCTCGGTATGGAACAGGTGTCGATATACATTTGATATATTTTGCACTCTTCTCCATGATACTATGATAGCACAATGATTACAAATGATCCAATTGTCACGGTGTACAACAACTTCTACAAGACATGCATACTTCAGTCACCAAAATCGGATTTTTTCACTATGAAATGAAGAATTCACGTCAAGAGAATAGACATAGGTATACTTACGGTTAGCTTTGTCTAACACCAAACCCAACTGTAAGTATTTACGGTTAACTGGATATAATCGAAACAAACCGTAATAGGCAACTTACCAATATAAACCCAACCGTAAGTATTTACGGTTAAAAAACCTAACCGTATCAAATTTTAAAAACTTTTGAAAATGTTGTACCCAGGAATATCTACTGTTAGATTTCTTGCGAGTTGGAAATCTAACCGTAACTATACATGCAGTTTTTCTTTTCAAATTTACGGTTAGGGTTCTTGGATTGCTAACCGTAACTGGTTTTTCTAACCTAATTTTTCTACTTATTTCAATAAATCAAACCATCTCAAACACAAACATAGGAAAAAAAATACGGATTTTTTCTTCCGCATCTTTTTTTATAGATTTTAATCGACGATTAGGTTTTCCGAATCAATTAATTATAGCGGATGGGTTTGTTTTTAATGGAGGAACAATGAAAACCGATTTTAATGGAGGAACAATGATTAGGTTCAAATACAGTGGAGGGCGATTTAGTCTTTTTCAAGAATAAGGTGAGGGTAACTTAGTCCTCTTAAAGATATGAAGGTAATTTAGATTTTTTTAATGGCATTAGGACACTCCCTAACCAACTCAAAAAGACATTATTAGCATGGGTGAAGTCCCTCTATTGGAATGTGAAGCCCCAATAATAGGTTTCATTCAAAAAGGTGTTGGAGTCCAGCTTGTTATTGCTATGTTACCAATTTGTATGATTCTTAATCTTTTTATTGGCATTAAATTTTTATTTTTTTTATAAGAGCAGTGCGTTGGAATATGTTCACAGGGTTCCCATTGGTTACAGGTCCTCTGGAAGTTACCATCCAACTCTTATTTTCTTCTTATTCTGATTCTTTAAGATCAGAGAATCTGTAATCCCAATTTCTCCAATACAATGTTTCAGTGCTTTTCCGTTGCTATGTAGATCCAAGAGGCACAAGCACAGTGTTTCGATCCGCTTGGATGCAACGTTACAGAGGATCATTATACCTTTTAGATTCCTGGAAACTGAAAGTGTTCTGCTAACATTAGAAGCTGGAAAAAAAAAAAGGTGTAGATTAAAACAACTGGACAATCCTAAAATGAAGGAGCAAGCTATGCTTCATCTGGTTGCGCAACTTACAAGGTGAAATGAAGAACACATTTTCTTTTAATCACTGCTTCTCCTTTATACAGGACTTGCACATCTGAACTTACAATCTTTTAGGGTTCAGTAGTACAGTCTCCAATTCTTAAAATGATTACAATCACATACATATTTCTGCAGAGTAGTTTAGCTACAACGGATCTGAAACATTTAAAAGAAAGTAATTTGCCATTCCCCATCATAAAGGGTGTTTTTTTTCCTAGACTACTTTTCTTTCTATACAGTAGTTTGACGTTTTCCAAACCTCAAACTTGGAGGTATGTGTAACTAAGGAATAAAAGAATCACCAGCTCATCTTCCAGGCAGGTAGTCTAGTTTAGTTTGCCTGTAGAGAGCTTCCCACTACACGTCTTTTGTATACCATAAGAACAAAATATGACCTCCAGATTTTCAGCAGAAATATACAACGGCATAAGTCAACAAACGAGCAGGGAACAAGAGTACAACAAGCAGGTGTATGTTTTGTGATGCAACAAATCTACTTAACCTTTCCAATGACTCTCTTCCAGTTCTGAAGATGACTGAAAACCGTACTTGGTGATTAGAGAAATTGCTCTGTGTCACCTCTCCACTCTCAAAGATTCCTTCGTGGTTACCTGATGGTGCAATCAGTGTCCACCAAGATTGGCGACGGCGCTCCCTCCTGGATTTTCTTAATTGGTTTAGTTCTTGTCGAATTACATTGCGCACTGACCCTAGGTAGGAGTTCATGTCGTGGTCTCTGTAAATAGCACCGTCAGAACCATATGCAGATCGATCACTGAGGATCTCAAGTGGATGCGGCGAGTTTATGAATACGTTTTTTGCTGCTTGGAGTTGCTTTTCTGAATATTTAGAATCTATTAAGGGACAGCCCAAAAGATATAAGCCGCTCCCAGATGGGAGAAGATGATGGTGTGGGGAGTGTTTCTCATCTGGTTGTAGGATTAATATCTCACCCATTGGCGCATATAGTAATTTCTAAAAAATAAGTAAAATGTTAGTAATCATGATGTTCTATCCTATATTTCTTTAAAAATCATCAATCATATTGCTGCTTGTTTAAAGGCAAGGGCGGAGAGAGAGAGACTTGTACCTGGTTCGTGAGACAAGGATGATTTCGAAAGTTGCGATTGACAGCTTTGAGAAGCTTAACCACATGATCAGGGTAACTGCATGAGAAGGCTCGCGGTACTATGTCTCTGTGTAAGGTAATGGCTTGGAGATGACTCCGAGGCAATCCCAACCTACGGAGAAGCTGATCACCTCCGCACATAATTGATGGTGCACCAAAAGTTATAACAGGAAGTAAAGATGAAAGCGGCACTTCACCACGTAACAGTAACATGATATTTATAAGCAGCGACAAGCTTCCCCCAAGAGAGTGACCAGTGAAACGAAAAGTTGCAGAGTCACCACAAGTCTTCAGATGGGCACGCACTTCTGGCAACATCTGCTCATAGATCCCTTTTGCAGCCTCATAGATACCTCTATGCACTAATACATCTAATCCCTGAACGAGAAAGAGTGATATTTACTCTGGCAGGCAAAAGAGAAAATGAAATAGATTTGGCAAGTACACTGTAAAGTTACCTCAAACTGAACAGGCTCAAATAGTAGATTTGCTTGCCAAGAAGCCGGTGACTCGGAACCCTGAACAACAAGACATTCAATACCATATGTTAGGTGATCATCATATGCATCAGAGGTACCTAAATTTTATAATCAGCCTATATATATGATATAATTTTGACTTTGTGAGTCTATTTTTACCTGAATTACGAAAAATCTTGTCCCACTCTGATCGTCGCCACATACGAACCATTCGCATGGTGATGTATGTAGTGAACTCAAGTCCTTAGCTACAGCTTGTTTCATTTCCTCTTTCGCAGCAACTACTGCTGTCAAAGAATTAGTCGTAGCTACAAAAGAAGCAACTTCTGCACTTGTAAATTCAGCTTCTTCGTCAGTTTCATTTCTTCCTTCAGATTGCTCCTCCTTTGTCTCCGATTTAGAGGATTTAAACGGAATGCGAGATTGCAGATAGGAAGCAGCAGAAGCAGCAATATGATAAGCAATAGATGGGCTTAACCGGTAGCCACTCTTCTTATTTTCATCCTCCTCCTTCACCTCATTTTCTATGGTATGTCCTGCGTCTTGAACATCCTCTGAATTTGGCTTTCCAATAGCTTCAACAGAATTTGCTTTAATCTCTAATGAAGAAGTAACGAATCGCAATCCTTGACGTCTCAAGAGATTCTCTGGCTGAAATAGAACAAAAATTTCTCCATGAAACAAAAACTAATACAGAAATAACAGCAACTAGCAAATGTGTAAAGTTTCAAGCAGGGTAAGCAAATCTTATACAATGCAGATCACCAATTAAATTTTCAGTGCCGATGCAGGCCTGGGCATATTGCGCTGCACCAATAACGCAGGGAGAGCTAAAAGATATTTGCATATATACAATGCAGATCACCAATTAAATTTTAAGTGCTGATGATAATTTTTACCCTAATTTAGGTTTGTTCAGAATCCAGATTAAAATCAAAAGTTTGATGACAAAATAGACGAAATTTTATCAGAGAGGATACCTTAATTTTAGGTATCGAATATGCTAATTTCCCCAAATATGACATTTGAGCGTATAATTTAGCTTCAGATAATGTAACTTTCCTCAGCAATTTCGAGAAGGAATCCCTATCAAATTCTACAATTTCATCACTACTTGCTTCACCAATTTCAGATCTTTCGTCTTCAGAACAAGGACAATCCCCAATTTCTTCATCATTTGTAGATAAATCTTCATCCTTTTTGTACTCCTTTTCAGTTTTAGATCTCCATAAAGACCTAATTTGTAAAATCTTTAAAACCCAGTTTCCACGTTGCTCCTCTGTACGTATTGGTTTGTTTTCCCCTTCAATTTCTTCTTCTTCTGCTTCTGCTTCTTCTTCTCTAATCAAAATGACTCCATTTTTATCATCTAGGTTTTCATGATCAGCTCCGTTTTCGCTCCCTCCTCTTTCTCTGGTCCATAAAGACTTCAAGGGTTTTGTAAATGAAAACCCATTAGTGGTTGTAGAATCAGAAGAAATCGAAGAAGTAGAAGAATAGGATGAACGGCCTAGTGCACTAATGTGAGCCGCATGCGTTCGATTCTCTACACTTCCTACACCACCGAAGGAATAGATTCCATGAATCATCCCTGGTTTGAAACAGAGACCCTCCATTATTTCTTTTTCTCTCTCTAGATTTCTCCGTCCGTCTGGAAGAGATACAGAGAGAGTGATATTTTGAATGGAAATAGTTAACGTGCAGACAATAGGTATATGGATTTAACGTGCGCCACAATATTGGGAGAGGAGAACAAGGACGACGAAGAAGAAGGAGAAGTGAGAAGAAGGTGGTCGTGAGCATTTAAAACATGTACCTGTTATTTTGGCCAGTAGCGGTTGAGAAATTGAAACGTAACAGGTACCCCAAGAATGATTTTGCCTTGTTTATTTGAAGTTTGAACAATAACGACGAGTTCCCCCCCCCCCCAGGACTGGCATTCACATATGATATAGCCTGCTTGAGATTCGACTTGCCGTGGCGCGCACAAAACTTTTCTGCTTGCACATTATGTGGGTAGAAAACCTCGCCACCACGTGGACGAATCTGGAGGCTCAAATACCTGAGAGGAGTATTTGTGACGAGCATTGGAAAAGTATTTGAAAAACATTTTATCTGTTTTTGAGATATCTACTTGCTTGACGAGATGATGACACGTGTAAAGTTCTGACGAGGGGTCGATGGTTCGAATTAGATGGGTAGTTGAGCATTTAATAGGGTAGAAGGGTTAAATCCATCGTCAGAAATCTACATTACAATTGACGAAGCATGAATAAAATGGATTGAAGCCGAAATTAGTTCTTTATGTGACGAAATTCGGGAAAGTGAGGAATAAAGAAGAGTTAGTAACGAGCAAAAGGTGATTGTTGACGAAGATAGAGTACTGAACAAGAAAACCATTTTGGGTTCACCTGCGAAGTCGGGAGCATAATGATCTATAATCCATTATTAATTTCATGTATAAAAGGAGGGAACAAGAAAGAAGTGAGGGTTGAGTTTTTGAGAGGTTCTTGGAGTATTCTATGCGAGAATTTCTCTAAGTCGTTTTGGTTTTAGATTTGGTGTCTTGTATTTTTATATCATCATCAATGGAAAGAGGAATTTGTTATTGAGTTTAGTTGTGTATGATCTCTGTCTCATCTCGTGTTGCATTATAGAACTTAGGATTCATTTTTGGGTGTAGTTGTGGGATTTACTGTGACTACATTTTGGCGCTAGAAACAGTTTGGAGGAGTAAAGGATTTATCGCACCTGAGTGGTTTGTTCTAAAAAATAGCTTTAGTTTTTAAAAAAAATCTTGTCTTTTTGCTATTCATCTATCGGTTTTTTTTCTTCAAAGAAGTTCTTGATTTGAATTCTCAGTCATAATATCATCTCTCCAATTTTTCCTTTATCAAGCATATATTCATTACTATCAAGCATTTATTTCTGGAACTTTTTTTGGATCTATCAACACAATCACTGACTTTAAATTTGGTAGTTTACTACACTCAGTTAGTGTACAATACAGTGAATCGTACGACTTCGAGTTGAGGATATAGTCATCAGTACTTCGTCAGTATTGTCAAATCTAGATTTGTTGACGGAAAAGATAGCGTCAAAAGCAGACCAAGGAAATGGAGTCAGGACCAAATCCTACAAAGCTGGTACCAAAAGAGTCGTACCTACAGAATTCGCAGTAGAGGGAGAAAAAATGGATGTTGATCAGCAGAAGAGTGCCAGACAAAGTAATCCTCATGATGAAGACGAACAAGAAGAACAACACGTTATCAATGATATCGACAAACCAGACGACGAACATGGGGTAACAGTCTAAGAACCGGGGGCTAAGCTTGCTAAGCAGAGAGATAGAAAAAAAAAGTCAGTACAAGAACGTGCACCCATGATGAAGAAAAATGAAGAATTGCTTCATGAGAATCTCAAACTCATTGACGAACATTTGGCAAAGTCTGACGAATCGGGTTCTCAAACTAATTGTCAACAAGATGTGATGAAGAAAAGGCGAAACGAGCAAAGAGAAGCCAGAGAAGAACAAGTTGCGAGAAAGCAAGCAAAAGAAAAAGAAAGACAACATAAGAAAGCTAAGAAGCACATAACGTAAATGAAGCAGTGTGGAAAAAATTAAAAATTCTGTGAGCCATGATGGGTAGTTCACGAAGCAGTGACAGTGGAGTGCAGCTAGCAGAAGCCATTGAAGAGGCAAAGCGATCAACATTCAGTTTTGAGATCTTATATGCAGAACTACCATCGATATGCACGCTGTGTGACCAGATAAGGCGAGGTCGAGAACTAATTCTTGGACATATAGATGTTTGTGATGGTGCTTGATAAAACACATGATAAGTAAAAAACTTGTCTAAACTAAATGAATTAATTAAATACCGTTTAAATTTTCTCATGTTTGATTGTGACGCTGCTAGGTAAAAGGATGCTCGAGAAAAAAAAATATTCCAGCATTTGTCGTTGTTTGTCAATAAATAGAAAACCAAAAAGTGTACTAGGAGAATAGCTAGTAAAGTTATAAGATACATTTCCACTGTGGAATTTTAACAACGTAACTGCGACATGATTTGCCTCTTTACCACAAACATTAAGTTTGAGCTCTCTATTAACCTTTTTAAAAGTCACCAGATGGTCATTAATGTCTTTAATTATATTAAATGTCGTCTACTTGCTTATTTACTGGGAGTTTTTGCTTCTTATCAAGTTATATGATGTCGGCATGCACCAGTTGGGAATTGGGCATGATCAGGAAAATGAAGCTAACTAGAATACAAGTTAGGGGATCTTGCGTAAGTTATTTGCATCACAAGGATGATGCAACATAAGGATGACATGTGCTTAGATGATAAACCCTTGGCAAGATCAGGATCAGTATATGCATCCAACGTATGAAGAAAGCGTAGTAATGACATGAAAAATAGGCTGCAATAATCTATTTGCTACTTCAAGGCATGACCAAGGCCTGGACAGTACTTACAAGTTAGTGACGCCTGCCAAATGTGCTACCATTGCCAATTATGGCCTTGCACCCTTAGCAGAATAAGGGGTAAGCTGGAATGGTATGAAACTACGTTTAAAGTGTCATGCTTGCAAATCATGTTTGGAAGGGCAGATCGACATGCACTTTCCTAGAAAAAGTTCAATTTTACAACCCAGTTACACAATTAAGTGACACAACATGGAGTTTTAGTCTACTGAGCGTGGCGTTGGAGGCCAAAATTTCCCGATCTGTCACATTCATGGTCTTGGAAGAATATTAAGCTCTGAAATGAACTTTATATAGGAGAATAGGTGCTGGTAGCTAGGTAATGGGGAATTCATAAGAATCTGACATGATAAATGGATATCAGAGTTGCTTCATCCTTCTGAGATTAAGTCTGATGTTATTTATCCTCATACGAAGGTTAAACATCTTTTTAATCATAATGGAAATGGTTGGGATATAGGTCTTCTTCAAAACATGCTCTATTTGGAAGTTGTCATGTTTATAATATTAGAATTTACATTATTCAAGATGATATTTTGGTTTAGCTATTGAAAAAGAATTGTCTTTTTCTCAGTTAAATCAAGTTGAAGGAAAATGTATGAGGAAAAGTATAATAGAGGGAATATGCAACAAAATATGAGAAAAATATGGAAGGTTATGTGAAAACTATCAATATTTCCTGGGGTTAGGCATTACTTGTGGAAATGTTTTAACGACTATCTTCCCATGAGAAAAGCTTGCTCATGTTATCATGGATGATTTTCCTTATTGGTTTTTTGATCTTGAATTCTCATCCCTGATGTCTTATAATGCAATAACTCTATAGCCGTATAGTTTGGTCTGAAGGGCATCTCTTATAGTCCTCAATTAACTCTACAACAAATGGATCACTAGTTGAATTGATTATTTATTTATTTTGAATGGGTCAAAAAAACTTGAGAAGTTGGTCATAGAGCTATTATTGCCTGGTCCATATGTAATTAGAGATGTAAAAAAAGTCTTTTAAAACCATAATATTACTCCATAAAATTTGTATGGAAAAATCATGACTATATTTGTTAGAGCATAGCTCGATTGAACCCACCAAGCGTTGGTATGTCAAGTTTGGTTGTCATATTTTGGTGAATCAAAACTCATCAAAGAGTCGCTTGATTATGTAACTAGAGACAACTTCGTATAGGTTAGACTAGAAAGTCTAGGATTATGAGACATACAAGTATTACTCGAAGACTTGAAGAATGTGAAGAAGTAACAATCTACAACAACGACATCATCCTTCCTCTTGAGGTTAGTAATATTTGACTTGAACTGTTTCATTCCTAACGTATCTTTCAAGTCGTGCTATATTGAAAACATAATTGCGAAGCTGTATATGAAGCAAGTTGGAGGCGCATGGATACTGAGGGAACTAGGTGAACTATAGGTTTAGTTGCTTGGTCTCAACTATATGAAGTTGGTTTAGATTTTGTATAGCGACTTAATTCTGAGAGTATTCAATTCTGGACTAGGTCCCGGGGTTTTTCTGCATTTGCGGTTTCCTCGTTAATAAAATCTTACTGTGTCATTTACTTTTCCTTTGTTTTTATTATAATTTAAAGTAAATTACACAAACGTTAACTACGTATTACTTGATAGTGATCCTATAGAGTTTGGTTAAGTCCGAACCTATTATCAAGTAATCACACTTTGATTGTTGTATTGTCTCGATCTCGTATCCATAGACGATCACACAAAGTGTGAATACCGATTTGTAGTATTGTCTCGAATTTGTCCATAGACAATCACTTTCGGTAAGAGGACTTATAGGTAGATAAATTAAAGATTGTGGTGTATTTTGGTACCCTCGTCTTTTCAACTATGATCATAATGCAGCAGTTTGTAATGCAGTAAAAATATCCTAGAATAGAAGGAATTTAAGATGGATACCACTAAAGCGTCAAATATGAATTGTGATGCTAGCTTTGATTACTTGAGCAAGAACATAGGCATTGGACTAATAATTAGTAATTTTGCAGGTAACTGTCAAGGATCAAGGTGTATCCTGTTAGAACATAGCTTGGTTGAACTCACCAAGCGTTGGTATGTCAAGTTCGGTTGTCATATTTTAGTATCAAAACTCATCTAGAGTCGTTTGATTAAATACTAGAGTCAATTTCGTTTAGATTGGACTAGAAAGTCTAAGAATGTTGAGACATACAAGTATTACTCTGAAGACTTGAAGAATGTGAAGAAGTAACGAACTACAACGACGACATCATCCTTCCACTTGAGGTTAGTAATATTGACTTGAACTGTTTCATTCCTAACGTATCTTTCAAGTCGTTCTATATTGAAAACATAACTATGAAGCTGTATGTATTGTACATATTGTATAATACTCTAGTGATGTGACATGATCATAATAGTATGATCATAGTATTAAGGAATTAAACTACGAAGTATAAATCTTATCTTTTGAACTTCGTAGATATGACATCGACATAATCTTGTATATAGTGTTATGATTATGTGAATGGGTTATGGTGAAGATTTCATTATAGGAAACAATGTTTTACATTTGTTTAAAGGAAGTACATTCATGAACTTATTTCGTGAATTGAAAGGGAAATCAATATGCTTATTGGTCTGGCTATTATTTGAAAATCTTTGGATGACCAATATGTGTGAGTTAGTAGAACCGATCTTAACTCAGATTATGTATGTTGGTATAACTAATCACAATGCCTAGACTTATGATTTGGTATGACAGGTCTTTATAATTGGTGTAGCCAATCCTAAGTAATCACCATGTGATGGTATGATCGATCCTTGTAATTGGTGTGACTGAACCTAGTAATTTGTATGAACGATCATAAGTGTTGTGTGACCGATCCTTGTAATTGGTGTAACTGGTCCTAGTAACTGGTGTGACCGATCACAAGTAGATACCATGTGTGTATGGAACCGATCCTTATAACTTGTGTAACCGATCTTAGTGACTGGCGTGACCGATCACAAGTAATTTCGTATTTAGGTATAACAGATCCTAGTGATTGGTATAACCGATTGAACCCATGTATGTGATTTGGTATAATCAATCACATAGTAGTCTTGGAATACAGGCAAACCAATTCTAAACTTGTTTGGAAGTGTGGTATAACCGATTCCAAGAATGCAAATCCATGTAAATATGAAATAAGGATTTGCAGTAAAAAGATGTCAACATACTTTGAACACGAGCAGTAACTTTTATCATTTATTGTTTAAAGATATTCCTTAGTACTCAAGGTGATCATGTGCCGAAATAAATTAAGAATCTTTTAATTAAGGTTTTTGGTTTTATATGCTTTAATTACAAGCAATTAATGCATATCTCTAGAGAATAAAAATTAGTAATGTGCACTTACTAATTGGAGACTTTCTATTGAGAGATTTCGGAAATATTGGACAAGCATTTATTGGAATTAGGAAAACCGAATTTAGGATTCATTGCATATCTTGAGAATACTTTCGGTTTTGGAAATTCCCTGGTGCCCAAACATCCTTGGTCTGTAAATACCTAAGTTTTCATTTCTAACAAACTATCCTAAGAGCCATGAATACTTCATTTCTTGTTGTTTCTGGTGGAGCCGTCTATTCGGAGAGGAAAGTATCATAATTAGGTGAAATCTCTTACGACAGCTCGTTAAAAGAATTTTGTGGGATCAAGAAGCTCTACGAGTACCGTTGGTGGGAAACTAGATAATTACAGTGTAATAGTTTTCGGTTGATTTGATTGACTAAAGGTTGTTGAAACTTTGATTGCACCTAGTTTGTTTATGCTTGAGAATTTTCTCTTCTGATATAAGATTTACTCAAACTAGATCAGAGCATCGACGGGATCTTTAGAACTGTTGTTATCTAAAGATATCTTGTGATAATCCATTGTTAACAGACTCCGTTTTGTGCGTGATTGATTACAAGAGATTCAAGTGGTGTTGTGCAGGTTTTGAAGATAAAAGAAGATTTGAAGACGAAGAAGATTTATTATTAGTTTTCGTATCTTGTGAATTGCGTGCACAAACCTTGATCGGTTGGGATCCAACTAGAATCAGTTTATCTTTGATAGATATGATTGATTAGTTGCGTGAGATCCGCATTCTCTATATTTCTCTTTGAGATTTATATTGATTGAGTGCTAATCTATACTTGACTATTTCGATAGTTAAAGTTAGATTGATCTAACCAGACAAAGGATTTTATTAGATTAAACGGAAGAGCCTTTGTCAACAACTCATCTAAATCTTTAGCAAGATTGATTAGAGTAGTTACCAAACAGATTATTCCTTTGCTGTTTGGAATACGATCGAAAGGACTTGCTATTCATGTGCGTGACTCTAGAAGTCGAAGGCGCAGGGATACCGATGGAACTAAGTAGCTAGGGGTAGTCTGCTTGGTCTCAATTATACGAAGTTGGTATTAGATTTTGCATAACGACTTATTCTGAGAGTATTCAAAACGGGACTATGTCCCGGGGGTTTTCTGCATTTGCGGTTTCCTCGTTAACAAAATCTTGTTGTGTCTTTTACTATGATTTCTGCATTATAATTGTTTATTATAATAAAGTAAAATACACAAATACGTTAACTCCGTAATACTTGATAGTGATCATATAGAGTTTGGTTATTACCGAACCTATTATCAAGTAACACACTTTGTTGTGGTATTTTCTCGATCTTGTATCCATAGTCAATCACACAAGTTATCTTGTTGTTGTATTGTCTCGATCTCGGATCCATATACAATCACACGAAGTGTGAACCGAATTGTCGTATTGTCTCGACTCTGTCCATTGACGATCAAATTCGGTAGAGGACTTATAGGTTGAAACAAAAATATTGTGGTGTATTTGGGTACCCTCGTCTTTTCAATTGGTATCAGAGCAGGCAAACACGAAAATATATAATAATTTGTATTTGGTGCAATCCAACCTATAAGAATTGAATCTATGTTTGATTCAGTTAATGTTATGCAAGTTTGCAAAGACTCAAAAGTTGAAAATGCTACTACTTCGTTAACTCATGATCCAGGAGATAAAGAGATTAATAGTGCATTTGAGTAAAACTCAGATGTCAAAGAAGATGTTGAGAAAGAGTTGGTAAAACTCTTAAAGCCTATAAGATATCTGTCTACAAGGATGTTAATTTTAAAGACAAAATTTAATCTTCTTAAGCAAGAGATCAGAGAAAAGGACATTCAACTAAATATTCTATCCAAAGAGAATATGGATCTCACTGTCAAAGTAGAAGCTCTTGGTAAAGCTCTTACTCAAGAACAAGTGATTCATCCAATGACTCTGACCAATGATTCTGTTTTAATTTCTTATGATGAGGAAACTAAAAGTCCTTGCTCGACTTTTACAGATTGTGATAACAAGACTTGTTTGATCACGTCTGAAACAGATCATTATGATGGTAGTCTACCTAACTACATCAAGTCAAAAGAGAATAAAAAAACATGTTCTACAACTACTGATGATCAAACGAAATCTTGTCCAAAAGAAACTTTGAACCGATTCCGTGAGAAAGATCTTAAGGAATACAACTTTCAGTCACTTGACATGAAACTTAAACTTCTTCAAAATACTATTGTAAAAGTATTAAAAGAAGTATCTTGTCTTAGAAAACTGAAAGATCATTCCTCAGTAGAAAGACAGAATATACCCTAACCTGATAAAATCAACACAAAAGAATCAGATGAAAGAGTTGGCAATCACTTCTGAAAAAAGGTTCCACCTCACTCATGTCGAAACAGTATCTGTTTACATGAACAGCTCCAGAAGAAAGGGAAGGAAATAATTTCTGCCGAGAGAAACAATCAGGGAAGGTTTCCAATAATTTTTTCCAATGAACAAGCTGATGTGCATAATAAGGAAATCCTTATAATGATAAAATCATATGAAAATATCATTAATAGAATTAAGAGAGATCTATCTATCTCATATCAGTACAGTTTCTCCTCATGATCATGACTTTAGATCAAGGAAGGATCGCCTTCTTAGGAGAAAATACTTTGGGCATAAACCTCCAAAGAAAAACATGAACTATGTTTATGATACTCGTTGTAAGCATGATAAGGTTTACTCCGATACAACCTAGTTGTATGGAGTATGTGCACCCTCATCCAAGCTCGTGCTCATAACTTTGGGATGAGGAAGCACATAAAACGAGAGCACATGTTTTTGTGTTTGTATCAGAAAAACTGTGACAATTTTTGGATAAACTGCGAATCCATTTTGTCTAAAAAAATTGTTGTTCATGTTTATCATGATCTTCCGTAATTGAGTTTTATTAGAATTTTTCAAATTTTAATAAATCTTCCAGCATGAGAATTTCGGACACAGGAAATAAAATATATTCCTGATATATTTTCGAAAATTCCTAGATATTTTCGGTCTGAAAATTGTCTCTTCTTAAGTGAAACTTTCTCTTGCTTGTATTGAAAAACCCTGATTAATTCTTATTTAAATCCTTGAACATGCCTCCAATAACTCGCAGTATTACAAAGGTAAATAAGGAGGAAGCTCAAAGAGTTAAGGATTGTCAAGGAATTAATACAGAAAGGAAGAAGAAGATCATATCAAAAATCATGTCTGATTATGAATCTAATAGTTTTACCAGGTCCCAAGATGAGTCATGTCTATTGGCTTTCAACCTTCAAGATCCAAAAGAAACCAAGTGGATACCTTCTGATAGTATGGTAAACTATATCCATGGTTTTGAATAACTAAGAACCAATCTCATAATAACGGTTCGAAATCAAGATTGTCTAAAGGATAGGATTGAAGAAACAAAAGCTGATCTTGCAGACATGAAGGAACAAGTTGAAAAGCTTGAAAAACAAGAAGTGGTTGCTGACAAATCTATCGAGACAAGCTTCAAGAGTTTGAACACTGAAGAAACCTCGGTGAACAATCAGAGCACCACTAGGGATTAAGTTATATGCTTTAATACTTGATCCATAAAATAGACATCAATGTTTTGATTTACTTCAAGAATTGTATAAGGTCTATTTTGAATAAAACTATCAATTATTTATGAATAAAATTATTATTTTATAATTTTCGTTTCATTTGATAGTTATCGATTACATAGCATGTGAATGAATGTTTATATTTTTGTTATGTCTATTCGGTTTATGAGATGTCTGATTTCGGTTTTTATTAACCTTAATATTCGATCTCATATGGTGTAACCCTTATGATTTGTGTGGCTTTTGATTTGGCGGGATTAGGTTCTATCCCATGTTGGTAGGCTTTATCAAAGGATCATAAGGTGTTCCGATTGAAACTCATATGTGAAAAGTCACAATATGTTGAATCAATTTGTGTTTTCATGAGTTGTTTTTAGCATAACATATGTGTTTCGGGTTTTCAACTTTTGCTATTGGCACGTATTAGTTAAAACCGATTCAACCTTTCTCTGGTAAAGGTTGCTTTTGTTGTTGTTCTTTTTTTCTTGCGAGAGGATGACAACATACTGGGGAAGAGTTCTTATTTGAATTTGTGCTTAATGATATATCTTTTTGGGGAGAGTGGCTGCGGAAATTGAAGTAACAAATTTGTTAGTTAATCGTTTTCATGTTTAAGAAAAACCTGTTTATATTGCATATATTTGCTTTTGCTTAACAAAATCTCGGTACAATTGATATGTTCCATTATATTGTGTATGGATGTTTATGTGATTCAATTGTTTCCGGTTAAGAAAATCTGTGTCAATTTATTTGGCTTATTGTTTGTTATCTTCTTTATTGTTGGGTATCAAGTGTTTTTGCTTAACAAAATTCGGTGCAATTGCGGTGCTGTAATGTGTATATTTGTTTCAATTGCTCCTGGTTAAGAAAATAATTGTGCAAGTCAATTTATTTTGGTTTGTATGTATTGTTTGTGGCTTAACAAAAATACGGGATCATTTGTTTAGTCCAATTTATTTATAAGTGAAACTAAGTTAATTATGATCTTAGTTAGACTTATAAAATTGGAGGATTCGGTTATTCAAGTCTAATCGAATTCCTTGACAAGAAAAACTAGTTAACTAACCTAGTGTTTGTATTGTCTAAAGGGAAAGATCTAAGTTATTGTCTGAATAATTAGAGCATGATGAGAGAAATAAAGTTAATTCTGATTTTTATTTTGGTCTTGTCGAATGAACCGATTGTTTATGCGTTTGAACCGTAAATCAATTTTTTTGGTCAGTCGGGTCCAACAAGGTAATTGAGTATCTTAGTCAAATTGTTGGATTATAGGGAAAATTGCTTCGGGAAATTGTTTCCTTGATAACATATTGAAACTAAATTACTTTGTAGTTTCGGTTTTAATATTGGTTATCTAAAATGGTATGTGAAACCTTCGTGCTTAACTCTTATAGGTTGTTTACAAGTCTTTTAGATTTGTAAGATCCTTTTGGTTTGTCCTTTATTTGCTCGAACCTTTATCATTTTGTGACAAAAAGGGAAAAAAATATATGGAGTAAACAAGTGATTTTTAATCACTAGAAAAGGACAATTGTGCTTAAACGTTATATCTAAAGAAAGAGTAAAGCATGACTAAGAGGGAGAAACATAACATACTGTTATGTAGTAATTCTTACTACAAAAGGGGAATAACAAAGATGTTCGGATTAAATATTTACCTAGCTTACTGATGGGAACCTAATATTGCATACATTCTTATCATTTTGTAGGTGTTTATGGTATTGTGTTGCACTAATTGCTTGTATTTATGCCAAATTATGTATTTTGTAGTTCTTGTTTGTTGCAAGTAAAATGTGTGGCAATTGTCCTGATTTTTTTTTTGTAACGATAGGGGAATGGAAAGAATGGTCTGAACATGGGATATGCACAAAGTGGAGCTGCTATGCCTTATCGAGCTAGATGTCAAGTCGGCTTTAAGGAGATACGTGTAATGGAGAAGGCAGTTGGGGTGCGAGCAGATTTATGGAGTGAATATGGAACCAGTAGTGAACAAGAAGTTCAAGAAGAAGAAATCTCTGATCTTGAAATAAATCAATGGGATGAAGTTCAGAACTCAAATACATGGAAGCAAGCCCAAGGTCCATTCTTGAATACCAAAACAAGGTACTCATGCTTTACACAAAATCAGTTATCTTTCCCAAATCCTGTCCCCTTCACGAGAAACAATTCTATGTGTTCTTCTTTCCCAAAAACTCAGTCGACCATCTATCCTTTGTCCTCCATCTCTACCGGCATGTCATATCTCTCAACTTTTCAATACCATACCCTCAACTGAAAAGCCTCCCCTGATTTCCTTACAATTGCCGGTAACTGAATCTCGAACTCTATCTCTGTTGAACCATCCCTCTCTAACCCTAATTCTCTGTTACCCTTTGTTACTCTCTACCCAATACCATTTCACATCAAATCAATCTTCCTACTTCATGCAACAATTTCACCTCTCCCCTACTGATAGAAGCTAGGAATGAAGATTGATTTGAGGTTTTAAGACATGGATACAAGGTCAGGCGGCGCTGGACAAGCACATACATTATCAATTCATCTGAATCTGAGTTCACATCACCGACAGCAGCAACAATAATGGAAAATGAATGGTCCGAATTTCACCTCTCTGCAACTCCAACAAAGGCAGCAGGAAATGGCAGTGGTGAACACAGGCAGCAGATGTTGTCAAATTAGGTCTGATGCTGTTCCATTTTCAAACACCGACAACATCAGTCGATTAGTGAAGATAGTTCAGTGGATGTGCAGGATGAGGAGTGTTTTCAGTGGTGAGTTTCAATGACATGAAAAACCCTAAATTTTATATTGTATTTGTTCACAAGAGGGACTGGTAATTGATGAGGAATTGTATAAATAGGGGCTGTCATGATGTATTTGAGGTATGCAGGGAGTGAGGTTGGAAGTACTCTAAGTAATTTCTTATGTTCTGAGTGTTCCTGAGAAATCAGCTGAAAAAGAATAGAGTTCAATGACCTATTTTTGAATTCTATTTGTCTCCTGTTTTCACCATGTTCTAAATTCTTAGCTAGGGCATAGATGAAGCCCTTAATTTATTGCTAGATTTTTCATGTTTTCAACATGGTTCTTGTTGTGTTTCATTGAGTAAGAATGGTTTCAACCTAGAGCTGTCATTTATAACTTTCACTTAGTATGTCAGGCATCCTAAGTTGTTAGAGTAATTATACATTGTAGCTCCAACCTGTGTTTAAATGATCTATTTTAATCTGTGATTAGTTGTGCTGTCGAAAGACAACTAATGCTAGAGATTGATACTTCTAGTTGATGTTAAACCATACGTATTGTGACTGATTCCTTATTGAATAAGCGAGAGACTTGTATCTTTATCGTTGTTCTCCATAAGGGAAAAATGAACTTTGTCGATAACTGGATTTTCTAGTAGAGGTTAAGCGGTGGATTCAATTATCCTAGTGCATTTTACTTGTGTGTTTAAATCCTTTCTTTCTGTATTCCTGTTTGTATTTCTGCATTCCTATTAGTATTTCAATCACTGCCAACATCTTGTCGTTCCGACACACAAACCCCCATTGTTGCTTCTTATTTGATTAGTATTAGTTAGGCTTTAGATTCAATTTCACATTTCCCTAGTCTCTGTGGGTTCGACCCGTATTTGCCCTGTTTACATTGTTGATACTGTTCACTTGTGGTTTAGTATAATTATAGGTATCTTTTCTTAGTTTACCTCTTACCTTTAGGGAGAGTAAAAGCTTTTGTTATTCACATGTCAACATCGACATTTATTGATTGAATATATGCAAGTTATTGTGATGTTGAAACTTGGAATCAAGCGTATGAAGAATGAGTTATTTTGTAATTCATTTAGATCCATATGTGATAAGAGTTTTGTCACTAAAATTGACAAAGGCGGAGATTGTTAGAGCATAGATCGGTTGAACTCACCAGGCGTAGGTATGTCAAGTTTGGTTGTCATATTTTAGTATCAAAACTCATCTAGAGTCGCTTGATTAAATACTAGATTCAACTTCGTTTAGGTTAGACTAGAAAGTCTAGGAATGTTGAGACATACAAGTATTACTCCGAAGACCTGAAGAATGTGAAGAAGTAACGAACTACAATAACGAAATCATCCTTCCACTTGAGGTTAGTAATATTGAATTGAACTGTTTCATTCCTAACGTATCTTTCAAGTCATGCTATATTGAAAACATAACTGCGAAGATGTATATATTGTACATATTATATAATACTCTAGTGATGTTACATGATCATAATAGTATGATCATAGTATTAAGGAATAAGACTACGAAGTATAACGCTTATCTTTTGAACTTCGTAGATATGACATCGACATAATCTTGTATATAGTGTTACGATTATGTGAATGGGTTATGGTGAAGATTTCATCATAGGAAACAATGTTTTACATTTGTTTAAAGGAAGTACATTCATGAACTTATTTCGTTAATCGAAAGGGAAATCAATATGCTTATTGGTCCGGCAATTCTTTGCAAATCTTTGGATGACCAATATGTGTGAGTTAGTAGAACCAATCTTAACTCAGGTTACGTATCTTGGTATAATTAATAACAATGCCTAGACTTATGATTTGGTATGACTGGTCTTGATAATTGGTGTAACCAATCCTAAGTAATCACCATGTGTTGGTATGATCGATCCTTGTAATTGGTGTGACCGATCTTAGTAATTGGTGTAACCGGTCCTGGTAACTGGTGTGACCAATCACAAGTAGATACCATGTGTAGATGGAACCGATCCTTGTAACTGGTGTAACCGATCCTAGTGACTGGTATGACCGATCACAAGTAATTCCATATTTAGGTATAACCGATCCTAGTGATTGGTATAACCGATTGAACCCATGTATGTGATTTGGTATGATCAATCACATAGTAGTCTTGGAATACATGCAAACCAATTCTAAACTTGTTTGGAAGTGTGGTATAACCGATTCCAAGAATCCAAATCCATGTAAATGTGAAATAAGGATTTGTAGTGAAAAGATGTCAAGGTGATCATGTGCCGAAATAAATTAAGAATCTTTTAATTAAGGTTTTTGGTTTTATATGCTTTAATTACCAGCAATTAATGCATAGCTCTAGAGAATAAAAATTAGTAATGTGCGTTAACTA
Organism: Papaver atlanticum; assembly: GCA_023531105.1. Taxonomy (NCBI): domain Eukaryota; kingdom Viridiplantae; phylum Streptophyta; class Magnoliopsida; order Ranunculales; family Papaveraceae; genus Papaver; species Papaver atlanticum. The sequence goes on along the minus strand of JAJJMB010008951.1, from coordinate 4,374,457 downwards.
ATTGGATATTTTCTATTGAGAGATTTCGGAAATATTGGACAAGCATATATTGAAATTAGGAAAACCGAATTTGGCATTCATTGCATATCTTGATAGTACTTTCGTTTTTTGAAATTCCTTGGTGTCCAAACATCCTCGGTCCATAAATACCTAAGTTTGCATTTCTAACAAACTATTCTAAGAGCCAGGCAAACTTCATTTCTTGTTGTTTCTTGTGGAGCCGTCTATTCGGAGAGGAAAGTATCCTAATTAGGTGAAATCTCTTACGACCGCTCGTTTAAAGACTTATGTGGGATCAAGAAGCTCTACAGTACCGTTGGTTGGAAACTAGATAATTGTAATGTTATTAGTTTTCGATTGATTTGATTGACTAACGGTTGTTGAAACTTTGATTGCACCTAGTTTGTTTATGCTTGAGAATCTTCTCTTCTGATATAAGATTCACTCAAACTAGATCAAAGTATCGACGAGATCTTTAGAACTGTTGTTAGATCTAAAGACATCTTGTGATAATCCATTGTTAACAGACTCCGTTCTGTGTGTGATTGATCACAAGAGATTCAAGTGGTGTTGTGCAGGTTTTGAAGATAAAAGAAGATTTGAAGAGGAAGAAGATTTCTTATTAGTTTTCGTATCTTGTGAATTGTGTGCACAAACCTTGATCGGCTGGGATCCAACTAGACAAACCTTGCGTGAGATTGGCATTCTTTATATTTCTCTTTGGGATTTATATTGATTGAGTGCGAATCTATACTTGACTATTTCGGTAGTTAAAATTAGATTGATCTAACCAGACAAAGGAGTTTATTATATTAAACGGAAGAGCCCGTGTCAACAACTCATCTAAATCTTTAGCAAGATTGATTAGAGTGGTTACCAAACAGATTCTTCCTTTGCTGTTTGGAATACGATCCAAAGGACCTTCTATTCACGTGCGTGACTCTTGAAGTCGAAGGCGCAGGGATACTGAGGGAACTAAGTAGCTAGGGGTAGTCTGCTTGGTCTCAACTATACGAAGTTGGAATTATAATTTGTATAACGGCTTAATTCTGACAGTATTCAAAACTTGACTAGGTCCCGGGGTTTTTCTGCATTTGCGGTTTCCTCGTTAACAAAATCTTTCTGTGTCTTTTACTTTGATTTCCATATTATAATTGTTTATTATAATAAAGTAAAATACACAAATACGTTAACTCCGTAATACTTGATAGTGATCCTATATAGCTTGATTATTACTGAACCTATTATCAAGTAACACACTTTGTTGTTGTATTGTCTCGATCTTGTATCCATAGTCAATCATACAAGTTATCTTGTTGTTGTATTGTCTCGATCTCGTATCCATAGACAATCATACGAAGTGTAAACCGAATTTTCATATTGTCTCGACTCTGTCCATAGACGATCACATTCGGTAGAGGACTTATAGGTTGAAACAAAAAGATTGTGGTGTATTTGAGTATCCTCGTCTTTTCATATCCACATCAATGCAGTAGTGGGTCCAGACCATATTGAAGGACTTGGATTATAAGAGATAGTCATATAGGCAAGGGAGTTTAGGTTGTACGTAGTGAACTCTAAGCTAGACTACAATCTTGTGGTAGATGGCTAGAAGCAATTACTAAAGGAAACCACGTTACGAATTCGAGACTCAACAATTTTATTAGGGAGATTAAAATTTGAGACTTAACAATTTCATTTTCCAGTAAACTTGGAAATATTATACATCCTAGAAGAAAAAAAATAACATTGCGGACCTTCTTTCTATATTAGTTAAAACATCAATTTCAGCTTAGAGCTGATGTGAATGTAATTTATCACCATAATCAATAAATATTTTTTTGTATAAAAAAATAATAATAAAATATAAAATAATGTAATAAAAACGAGCTTCAATTAAAAATAATAAATAAATAAGGGAAAAAGTAGAGAAATAAAATTGTCCAGACTGATTAACAATTTCTTTATTTTATAGCTAAGCTTGTTGTAGTGACAGACCCTCCATCGATATTTTCCCCACTTAGCCACTATAGTCCTCCAGTAATAATTTCCCAGGAGGTCACCCCTCCCCGGACTGCTCTAAGCTTGAGCAGACTTAATTGCAGAGTTTTTTTTTTTTTTTTTTCTTTTGCCAACTTTGGAGCCAAGATATAACATTTGTGTTGTCGACATAAATATGTTTTATGAGTTTCTAATTTGACTACGAGTTATCGAAGTTCTTTTGGCGCCATTTTCAAGTAGGGCCAACACAAAATCTAAATTTAAGTATCGGAAAGAAAAAGAGTTTGAAGAGATACAAAATCATAATCATTGTTTTAGATCTGATATAGTATTTTATTAATTTATATGATTAGATTCACCAATATGATTCATTTTTCTGAAATTGTTATTTTTAAAAGTTCGCTATGCCATACTGACTATTAGTATGATGCATTTTTTTTCTTCTGAAATTGTATTTTTAAAGTTCTCTATGCCATACTGACTATTAACAATCTAGGTATTTGAAAAAACAGAAAATCATAATCATTATTTTAAATCTGATATATTACTTTATGATTTAATTAGATCCACCAATATTAAGGAAACTAGCCAACTATTTAAGTTATACTGATTTTGAAATCTCTCATTCCGATGTTGACGAGTTTCGAACTCAGGTAGTTGGTATCATCGGTAAATAACTTTATCAATATATTACAGTGACACCTGTCTTTTTCTAGTAATTACATCCTTACGTGCATAGCCAAGAAATTTGTCGTGCGAGTTTGATATCGTTGACCAACCATTGTTCCATAAGTCATGATGAAAAGGGGATGCAAGTCAGATGGTACAACACTCCCTTAGCATGGGAGAGGTATGGAGATCGAAGCAGGTGAAGCCAAGAAGCCCGTTCTTCTCAATTTTCTCTTCCAAATGAAATACCATCTCTCTCTTTTTTGAATCGTTTCCACGATTTGTAATTTTGTAACAGTTCGGTTTTCCCAGTTGTGAATCCATTTTTTGTCCACTTTCACGAAATCTTCATCGGGAATTTTCATCATTAATTACCTGGCGACGAAATCTCAATCGGTGATTTTTTTGACGAAAAAAATCCTCATCTCTAGTTACAAGAGATATTAACAAATCACTCATATTTTAGGGGCACATCTTTCTAAAAAAGAAAAAAAAAGTTGGATAATAATTCCGAGAAGAACCATCTTTCTTCGATTTAATCAGATCTAATCATACTTATATTTGTCTAATTCCGGTAATTCTTTTCTTTCTCTTGTCGGATTTCTCGGTGTTGTATTTTTACGGTATTATCTTGTTTCTTTGTATTCTCTTATTTTCGATCCTATACTTATTGTAACCTCGAATTACCATTAATGAAAAGGTTCTATTATAAAAAAAAATACTTTAAATTCTTATTTGGAAATTGATAGAGATATATACAGTCACTTAATATTTTCGATTAAAAAGTGAGAAACAATACTGTTTGTACCATATATAAAATAGACGGAAAGCTCGCTAATCAAGCCCTCCTAGCCCATGAAAGAAGATTCCAGAAGTTTCTACACGTCTTACTTTCGAAGTTATTTGATAAAAAAGTCTATACAACTATATATAAACGTGAGTCTAAACCCTAGGAAGATGGACAATTCTAAGTTAGCTAACCCAAAGAAAAACCAATGTAATACATACATCAATAAGATATCTCCCTACGGGGTTATGTCTGTGGATGTATGCATACCTCGCCGAACCACGTTAAATTCTTGTCTCTTTTATTTATCTCTAATTCGTTTTCTAACCCTATTTTAAATAATCATCATCGTATCAATCGTGTTTTGTGTCTAAAAATAATTTATGATACAAACAAATACTTCACAGTTTTTTTACCATGTATATTGTTGAATTTACAAAGCTCTCTTTTTGTTTCATAAACAAACATATGGAACAAAATAGTTACCGAATACTTTGTGTTTGTGCAAAGTTTAACTTTTCTACACTTTTTCTTGTCCAAATTATGAAAGTGTGCTTGTGATCTGTAGAGATAAATTTGTGAAATTTGTCCTAACATTTTAATAATTCCTAACTAGTAACACTAGAAATGAATTCTCATCCTTATACTATTATTACGTAGGAGTCTTTCTTCTTGATTTTTGGTTCACAGTGTTGTCACTATATTGCCTACACTTCTATCTTAACTATTTCTGATACAATTATATGCGACCCTGCTATGTACCCCCACTCATATCCCCACCCTTTTCTCCTGTGATGTGGCATATTCTCATTGGTTCTGGAGCAAATAGGGGTCCATTAATGTTGGGTTAGACACTAAGGTGACGACACGTCACGAGGGAAACATTTGGGGCACAGTTCCGGGGATATAAAGCATTTTCGAATTATATGTGTCTGTGATTTGAAAATGAGAAATTTTCTTTCATGCAGTTAGTGTCTCTCAAAGTACTAAGCCCTATAGGCTATAGGTACCCTTAGCTTTTTCCAGCTAAATCAAACAGTTAGCTGTGATTGCCACTCACCTAATTATAACAATTTGTTTTTATTAGTGTCACTCAGATCATATCATCGCACTATCTTACAATTAGTTGGAGGTACTTCCCAACCCCCTCAATTCAAACACCAAGACCAAACCCCACATCATGCTTGCATTACCTTTTGATTGATGTGATCAAATAAATTCTATCAAAAATGTAGTTGAGTTCTTTCTGTAAAGTATATGAAATCAACCCATGATAGCTCCTATGATTAAAGTTGTCAAACCCGCAGTCAATAGGGTTTTTGTTTGCAACTCATTTTCTTTTTAAAGTGGGTGCTCAAAGGATAAATGTGAGTGTATATATCTTTCAAAGTGGATCAACTAAAGTCAAGATGTTTGGGTGAGTAGATGTAGACCAAGTATTTAAGAATGGTGACCAAATAAACACACATGTACTGTCTAGCTACGTTTGCTTCCAAATTTGTATTGAGTTGTCGGTCAATCTAAGAGGAAGAGATTAGGTTGGCATTCTTGTTTTAGCAACTAGTCAACTACCACTGTTTATGGTGCAGCTACTGCAAGGACTATTTTGTATAAGGTCCATAAAGTATTAAGTTGTTTATGTCATAAACTTGGATTAATGGAATCCATATAAGACAGTTAATTTGAGAGTTACAAAACACTCTTCAAATCCGAGCTACACGCCTATACCCTTTTCACATGGCTTTCTTTAAACCTTTCTTTGTACTAATTGTGATTTCTTTGTGTTTTCTCACCTTCACATGTTGCAAATCAGGTCAGACATTAATGTATCATCTTACTACCGAGTCCAATTCATTGCTTATGTATGTATTTGTGCTTAATCGAGTTTACTTTGGCAGATTATTATGATCAAGATTTGGGAGATCAATCTCGAGTGATAGATAGAGCATTGGTTTGTTTCAATGATAACTTCGTAAGTGTGCTCACTGCCCTAAATGTTCAATCCCAGTGCGCGCCATATAGGCGTTATAGCTGTATCATGCATTTAAAAAAAAAAAAAAAAAAAATGTTACGCTAATGGTCTGAAACATACGTTGCTAGATTTTCAGCAGTTGTGCGGCGGATAACAGATTGACCCAGATGGGACTTATCAACGTTCCACCTGAACAAACCGATGACTACTGTAACGGACCATGCCTAGCCGAGACGAAATTGGTTTTTAATTGCATTGATAATATGTTGTCAAATTTCTTGTTTTACAACAAAGCCACGGTAAGAGATATAAGATCTAGTCTTAGAACTGGATGTGGATTTTCCAATGAAAGAGGTAAGAGTAATTAACTGAATCACCTGACTTTTTATATGAGGTAAGAAAATAAAATTGGGTTTAATTAATCTTATATATGATATCTTATGCAGGGAATTTCAATGTAGCACGGGGACTTGGATATTGGAACCATGCAAGCAGCCGAATTTCATTGCTCAATCATCCCATGTATCTGTTAATGTACGTGGTAATATTAGGCGTTGTTTACTTATGATGAAAAATGCTTGTTGAATCGTCTTGAAATAAATGGATCACGGAGATCAGCATATGTGTCTGTGAGTTGTGCAAAATTTTGTGTCCGACCAACTGTATGCTCTGCATCATGGAATCCGCCCGGGTTTTCTCCGGCTCTACGTTTATATAGATTAGTTGTCCTTTTTTTTTTTTTTTTGACTTGTTGTGATGCACTATAAGACAATGTATTCTTATGTATGAAATACCTTCGTGGTACTCTGTTCTGGTCTGGCTTTTGTATCCACTAGGTCAAAATTCCACTAAGATATCATTCGATACTGTGTGAAAAAAAGCTGTTGAGAGAGGCAAAATTGCCACTTCCACGGACTTGACTTCAGACCACTTCCATGGACTTGACTTCAGAACCATGGTTTCTCTTTCTCAGCATATGTAGCTTAATGGGCTTTGGGTGCCACAAACTGTGGAACATTGGAAGCTAAGGGTGAACATGGGTCGGTTTTCACCTCATTCACATCCAATCCAATTCATTACGGATTCACATTTTACATCCGCATCCAATCCAACTTCCAACGGATTTGCATCCAATGGATACACGGATGGATGGATTAAATACGGATAACCAATGGATTTGTTTTAGTTAAAATTTATAAAAAGAAATAAAGCCAACACAAATGACTAATTTAAAACCTACACATTCCATATATATGTATATAAATATAAAAGTGACATGGCTAACACCCGAAGCAAACTGATAGACGCATTTATGTGTCTATTTTCATTTCTATTGTGTATATTGTTAGTACCCGTTTTTGTACTTATTTTGGTATTTTATCTCTTTGTAGGTGTTTTTGGAGAAATAAGCTTTTGCGGCGAAATTGGCTCGAAAAGTTGTTAAAGGCACCTGGGAGAACATTTGCTATTTGGACTCTCACTTTGGATAAGGGGTAACCCATTTCCAGGAAGCTACTAAACACAGACCGGGACTGGATAGGGGGAGGTCATCTTCTCAAATTCAAAAAGAAATTTGGCGGGAAAACATAAAGCATGTTTCTGGCAGTTTTGGTGATCGTGATTTGGAGGAGTTTGAAGACGATTAAACCTCTGATTTTCATAGGATAGACTCCTTATGGGTCTAGGAATCTAATATGGGTGTTGAACTGGATTAAACTGGGCTCAGTCGACGGATTTTTATCACAACAACAAAAAAAGGAAAGTCACGTGTGTGACTTGTTTTAGGAAATTTTAGAGAGATTAAAGTGCTATAAACCTTCCCAAAGATTGGTATCTATCTAAGGAAGAGTTTAGAATCAAAAGGAAAGCTCAGAAACGCGTATAAATTCTAAAACAAGAAATTGCCGCAACTTTGCCGTGAAGAGAAAGGAAGAGATTTTGGAGAGATTTAATCGCTCTTTTTGATATAAATAGATTGGTTGGGTCATATAGAAGGGGTGTCGAAAGTTTGGGGACTGTAGGAGGGCTGAGGAGTGAGAAATCAAGACGAACAGCAAGCTTCCTGCTGCTGTGTTTCTGCTGGTGCAGGGAAGAAGGAGACGAAGAACATTGACCTACAAGGAACAGTCGCAAAGAAGTATCGTTCTTCAACAACAGAAAACAGTTATCGTTTATAAACAACACTTCATTGTAACGGTGATTTCTGTAACGCCAGAAAAGCGTTGCAGATTCGCTGTATTATTATTTTCCTTCAATAAAAACACCTTTTGAGCCATGTTTCTATCTTTTGAGCATGTTTTCACCATGAGGAGCTAAACCCCAACACTGGGATGACGGAGGAAGCCCTATTTCACGCATGTGGTAATTCTAATAATTCTTTTATGACTATTTGCATTGATTTTTAATTGATTTATGATTTTTATTGAATGGGTGTGATATTGTTTGATGATGTATGCTTGGTCAATGTATTTTTGATACATCATGCTTTTGATTTACAATCATTGCTTTTCAAAAATCTACTTTTGGCAAAGAATAAGAGTCCATATTTTTAATATTTGAGCTATAATTGATTGGAATTATTATTTGAATCACATGAATAGAATTTGGTGGAATCCTGAGTCTCAATGCTTTTTATAATCTTGACCAAAACATTATTTTGATTTTTCTAGTTTTCTTAATTAAGTCTAAAAATTATTCTTCACAAGTCCGAGTTGAACGAATCTTATTACCACTTTTTCTACAACAATTAAAATCACATCACAAACACCTTAATTTTTTTCTAAATAATCAATATATTTTCTGAAAACTATGTACATACGCTTAATCTAATGGGTATAGGCGTCCAACGAATTTTCAAGGTTGCATCCGCATCCAAGCCATCAGTGAACGATCTGGGCATCCATCCGCAAATATACGGTTGGCCCGAGTAAAATTCACGGATTACGAACCAAATGCTCACCCCTAATTGGATCTATAAAGAGGCCAGGAAACATGGAAGCAGTTTTAGGGCTTACACAAAAGTTTTGTATTCTACTAAATATGAAAAAATAGGGTCATTAATTAGTAAAACTACAAACCTAGTAATTAGGGATGAGTATGGGCCGGTTTTCACCTCATCCACATCCAATCCAATTTATTACGGATTCCAAATTTGACGTCCACATCCAATACAACATCCAGTAGATGCACGGATGAATATATTGGAAGCAGATAATCCAATGCATTTTGTTGATGGTGGATTTTCGAAAAAGGCTAAAATCGTAAAATCATGATACTGCATGTTTCTGGCCCGGCTTCAGAAATGTATGTGACAATTCATATTTTATGATCCGTGAACCATTTCACGATCTCTGACTGAGCGAACTTCCTCTAAGAGCTATGATGAATATGTTTTTTGAAAAGCCTCTCAGCTGAGCTTTCGATGCTTCACGCATTTCCCTGACTACGTAGAGAGACCGTGTATAGAATCTCTTAATGATTGGGCGGCTCCTAGACATATTGCATGCTAGTATAGAGCCTAACGCCTTCAGGACGTCACGCTATTCGTTGTTCCCTGACTACATACCCCCCTCAGAACGAATATGATGCTTCAATTATCTCATATCTCGATTCTGCAAATAGGTTAATTCTAGCGTGTCATTCATCAATTGAATTCCTAGAAGATAATCTATTTATCTCATTACTCCGTTCCATGGCTGATCCTCAGCTGGATTCCATGGATTAGTAATAGATAGACATTTTATCTCATTACTCTGTTCCATGGCTGATCCTCAGCTGGATTCCATGGATTAGTAATAGATAATAATTTTATTTTATTACTCCGTTTCGTGGCTGATTCTCAACTGAATTCCATGAATTAGTAATAAATATTCACTGATCGGGAATCTGGACCACCACACCGAGTAAGCCCCAAGAAAATGGTGTGAGTGTACTGAGCAATAATGCACAAACGAGCACCCAAACACACAAACGAGCGTTCAAAAATATGGACGAACGAGGAACCTATGCAAAATAGGAAGGAAAATAATATTAAATAAAATAAACAAGAGGCGGGACCGGGCCCACCGGCCGGACGGTCCCCCTCTTCCGTTACTTTATTTTATTTTAACTTATTTTATTATTTTCCTTGTTTGAGCAAACTCCTTCGTTTGAGCAAAACTCCTAGTTTCTCCATATTTTCTTTCAAAAGATGAAAAAAATAGTAAAAAATATGGAAAGGTGTCACGGGACCGGGTCACCTAGCCGGACGGCCATGCCCTAGCCATGACCGGTCCCACACCTTACAATTCCTTATTTTCTCATATTATTATTTCTTTCATCTCATGAAACTCCTCCGTTTGAGCAAAAACCCAAGTTTTTCAATATTTTCTCAAATATTTCTCAAACCATGGGTAAGACAAAAAGTCAAATGATCACATGACTGACTAGGCTTCTCACGTCAAAAATTAAAATATTATTATTTTAATATTCTCAAAATATTGATTGCACGAGCAAAGTTCTACTTTCTCATTCGAGCAAAATTGAGAGTTTCAGTCAAGATCAAACTCTTCTGAAAATACAAAATATTGCTCAAACGTGCACCAGAAAATACCAAAACTCTCAGGACTGAGACATGGACACTAAGGTGACACGGTCATGCCACCTTGACCGACCAAGGTCGGCCCTTAGGCTTGCAAGGATCCGGTCCCACACTCTTTCATAATTTTGACCTAATTAGCTCTCAACAGTTCATGTTGGGTCCAAACTCTTTCCAACCAACTTGGAATTTGCTCAATCGACCACTAGCTGGTCCCACGACCACCAAGGGCCGGTCCCATGACCCCTTGTCCGGTCCTCATCTCTCCATAATTAGGTTTTATTACCTAACGCTCAAACGAGAGCACTATTTTAATAAATTATTAAACCAGCATTTGATCATCCTTTCACCAACTGGTCAACAAAGGACTTTGGTGCATGCTCACTCGAGCACCTTGGCGCTACATGTTCGGCCATCATCCCATGTAGTTGGTCCCTCCTTCACTCGGTGACTTATTTTTCAGTAAATCATCAATTGATCAGCAATCGATCAAAATTAAGGTTTCGAATTGAATGCTCTACAAATCATAATGTAGTTGATCCAGCAATCAACATCTTAATTAATTATATAATATTCGGTCCAGCTACCAATATTTTAATTAATATTTTATTTTGTCATGTCACCAATAATTCATGAAACGAGCAATATTTGCTAGGAATATTGATTCAACTATCAATATTTAGTAATTTATCAAATGAGCAATATTTGCCCAGACAAGGAATATTGATTCAACTATCAATATTCAGTAATTTATCAAATGAGCAATATTTGCCCAGACAAGGAATATTGATTCAACTATCAATATTCAGTAATTTATCAAATGAGCAATATTTGCTCAGAAGAGCAATATTTTCTCAAATGAGGATTATTGATTCAACTATCAATATTCGGTAATTTTGCTCAGAGTATTAATATTGATTCAACTATCAATATTCAATAATTCATCATACGAACAATATTTTCTTAGACGAGCAATATTCATCATATTGATTCAACTATCAACATCATTCATTTGAGAACTATACGTCCCAGTAGACATGTTTAATCCATGAATCACAGACCGTTCGGCAATCATGCTCGACTGAACAATATTTAGACTCATCGTCTAATCAAGTCAACACCGACTAATTAAATACACGTCTTCCTTGCAGACTCCACAAATCATGAGACATCAATCATGTCTCATGGGGGGGGGGGGGGGGGTATTAATTAGGGTTTTTGTCTGGCGGCCTACGACACGTGTGTTCATCCACTATGAGAAATGTGAGTAAGTCGTTCAAGCAGTTGAGGGAGTTAGCAAAGTAGTGGGTGGACAATCAACCAAGTCTCTGCACGACCTGGAACTGGTTAAACCACGATTTCCCACTCTTCCACTCGAGCAACCGTCACACTTATTGGAGATCAATATGTCTACAGTTTAGCAATATAAATAAGTTTCTGAATCCACGATTGAGGACAACTGGTAACAGACAGATAACATCTATCGACTAACCAAGAATCATCGTGTGAGCAACAATCTCTTTCAATTGAGCATAATTCAAAACTTATTCGAACCCAGCAGTTCATTTGCAAAAACCTACAACACATTCACGATCCTTGATCATCATTGATCTCACACACTTCTCAGCTTCCCTCCTACAGATCAACCCTCTTCCATCTTTGTGACTGAATTGACTCTGGAACGACCATTTCTTGGTTTAAGCCAGAGTCTTACAGATTGATCTATCGAACTCAAAGCACTCCCGTGCAGTGCATCTGTTTTAGGTTAGGCAGTTTTCTCGGTTGAGGAGTCTCCGTCCGCATGGTCATCTCTCCACTTCCTAGAAATTAGCAAATCGTTTTTCCCCATCAACAGATTGGCGACCACAGTGGGAGATTAATCTCTCGGTTTCAATCTCATACTTTCACAAAATGGTTGATCTTAGATCAGGTTTAGTTACAAATCCCAACCCAAACAATTCTAGCACTAACAATAGTGGTGGTACTTTAGAAACTACTCCCGCTTCCAACAACAGTGCTGGTGATAACACACCTCCTCAAACAAACATCGGAAGCAATCCTCTCTTCAGTCGGTCTCCCGAAGAAATCAGAGAAAATCCGCCTACCATTGCTGATCTCATGAAGGTGCAAGAGACTCTCTCCAAAAATCAGATTGACATGGCTACCACTCAGAAGGAGTTATGCACTTATTTTAAAACTCTCACAGACAAGATGTCAGAGAAAACTCAGGAGAAAGGAAAATCCAAAGAAACATCTCCGACTGTTGATCCTGAAATCTCTCCAATTCATGTGGTGGATGATGATGAAGTCCGCAAAGCTGCAGATAACCCACCAGTGAAGGAGTCTGCAGGTTTCATCACTCGTGAAGATCTGGAACGCTTTCTGAAAGATCGAGGGAAAGACAAGACATCATCTGTCCATCGTCACCAACCTCCGTATCCCGCTGCTACACAAAAAATTCCTTTCCCAAAAGGCTACACTTCTCTAACGTTTACACTTTACAATGGAACAGGGAATGCCCGAGAACATGTTTCTCGATTCCTGGAAGCACTAGGAGAACATGATCACAATCATGTCGTCCGTTTGAAGGAATTCTCAAAGTTTCTGACGGGTAGAGCATACACCTGGTACAACAATATCGCACCAGGGAGCATCACAAGTTGCGGAGAAATGGTTAATGCGGAAATATTTATTTGTCTCAGAACAAGTTACTCTTTCTGATTTAGGAAGAATATTTCAGAAGAATAATGAGCATCCGAACGACTATGTGAAAAGATTCAGAGTCCAAACTTTGGATTGTCACGATCCAAATATCACTGAACAACAACTTGTAGACTTGTCATTAATGGAATGATCCTGGTCTACAGAGCTTTACTGGAAAATCTCAAATTTTAGACTTTCTCAAAACTTCATGAAGCGGCGAAGCGATCAGCAACCACCGCGCCTGCTTTACTAGAAAGAGCAAAGTGTACAAAGATTGAGGAACCTCATGAAACTCGCAATAGACGCATAGTCAACAGACAATAAAATCTCCAACCTTCCACAAATGTTGTTGCTGAAGGAAGCAAAAGGAAAGCCGAGGCACCACAGCACAAGCATGCTTCTCCAATCTCGCAGGTTCCTCCGGAAGCGCAAAGAAAGGATAACCAATCCTGAAATACACAAACCGCGACCCAGCATCAACAAACGGGAAATGATACTCAAACTTCCTTCTTCCCATTGAAGAAGTGATCGAGTTATTGAAAGTATGGATTCAAGATGGTGCAATCAAATTTCCATTCATCGAGAAAGAGCCAACCGAAGAAGAAATTAAGAATCACAGGAGAGCTTCAATTGGGGACTGAAGGAGTACACAAGGACCCTCTCCCAATCAGGACATCAACCTCTCCGAGAAAACATATAAGAATTGCTCTATTTGTCTAAGGCACAAAGGAAAGACATCGTGTCAGATGTCTGTCCATCACGGAAATACTCCCTAAACCTTAATCCACAGACAAGGAGATGCACGACTGGGGACTGCTTACCACAGTCCATCTTAGAGAAAATGAATTCGGAAGAATGTTGATCGATGCTGACACTTACATCAACATCATTCCACTGAAAACCCTTAGATCTGAAGGCATAACTCGACAAGAAGCTACTCATGCTCCTATCTCAATCAGAGACAGAGATGCTTATGGCTATGTCACTCTCAAAGTGAAAATAGGTTCAACCTGGATATAAACCAAGTTTCGCATAATCAGAAAGATCCAAGATATGACATGATCCTCGGACGAGCGTGGATCCACGCTGAAAATATGGCTACTGACAAAGCGCCTTTGGTTGCACATCTCTCCAACGAAGAAAGTTCTGATCCATAAGATTTGGTGGAGGTTCCATCATCAGGTCACTTGGAGGAATTTCGAACTTTGACGAGGTTGAAAACAGAACCTGCAAAACATGCATATACATTCATCAAGAGGTTCCGCCCTCAGGCAAGTCTCATTACTCTCATGTCTATGTCTCTATTTCCTCACATGTTATCCTTGCATGGGGACTCAATTCTTCTAGCAACTTTGCTATTACAAGACATTATGAATGGGTAGTCTCACCACATTAATATTTTACCAAGTAGTTGAATCTTACACCTCTCTGAATCGAGCATCTCACTGAGACATTCATTACTGAGATGATGTTCAAGCACGACAAAAAATATCTTGGGTATTCCCTGTAACCTTTGCATGAGTGTCCATATGTGGAAAAAAAATCAGAAAGCTTTGATGTATGCACAAGTGTGGAATCCCACCGTAAGGAGAATGCTGAATCAACAGAAGATACTCGGGGCCGAGATGATCAATCCTAAGACATTCGACGCTTCAACGCTTAAGCATCTAAGAAGCCTTCAAATCGTACTCCCAATCAAAGAGTACACCTTCGATGATGATGCCTTTAACTTCAGCAGAAATATCTCGAAGATGACACACTGATTCAATACCAAGACGATCAAAATGTAACTGAACTACAATCGATAAGTCTTCACTATCTCCATGTCAAGATTTATGAAGCAGATGCAACATCATTCTTCCATGGATGACGTAAACTCCTTCAACATATATATTTTTGCTAAGCAGATGAACACCTCTGGGATGCACTTGGGGACTTGATTTTGTTGGAAAGATCAACTCAGATCAATTTCAATAAATGTTTCCACATAACAAGTCATTGCAACTTGATGCGATGCCATGAAACATCATTAACGGAACCTCTCTACATCACAAACCTTGCACGACCGAGAAACTTTTCTCCTCACCGATCACATCCAGAATAGAAACTGCCGCTGCTACCTGCCACGACAACATCGATTCGCTGACAAAGCCACTTCACAGTAAAGTCATAATGTTCAGGAGAATTCGGGTTGAACTCCCAGTACACCCTCATCTTAGGAATGCTCAACTCAATAATTGGTTCGTGAATATAAAGGCTCATCGGATGGAGGATCAAAGACTATGTCGATAATCATGGTTCTAACTTTTCGGTCTCTTGAGCAACTTCAACCATGGTATCAGTATCAACAATGATCTCTAATGGAACTCCATCCATGGTCTCAACATCAACAAGGATCCCTAGAGAGTAATCAGTCGTGATCTCAGCATCTACAACGGTCTTACGAGCAACATCCTGCTTCATCAACTGTCCGTTCTCTAAATCCTAAGTCTGGAAGTGTTACTCGCTCGATCATACTTCTCCAAGCACTAATGATTCATATCAAGATGTGTAGACATGAAAGCATGTTAACATGAAAGTCTTCCCAAAGCTTGGACGACGGACGGGCACAAGCCAAAGTCTTCTACAAGATGTTCTCATCACCTCTACAAATGGGATACTACATACTTCAGGCCATGGGTTTAAAAAAACGTACCAATGGGTGATGAATGGGACAATGCTTCCTAGATAAAATATGTTCGTCTATGTCTCTGATACAACATACCAAAAGGGCGCATCAATCGGACATACGAGCTCAAAGATATGGCCTCCACACTCAGGTTCGGGAAATCTGAAAAATTTGTACGGGATTGCAAATTACAAATGTGCACACTTCATTGGCTGACCCAGACCACTCCAAATTGAGTGATTCTTTTCTCATATGATAACTCAGTCTCTTAGATTCAAAATTTGGGGTCAACCATCGAATTTCGATGTCGTATAAGGTTCCTACAGCTTCTAGAGCATAAGACATGCAAGCAGCAATTCTTAGACGGGATTCATTACCTCCACAGTCGATTGAGGTCCACCAGGTATTTCCACTAAGTCCTTCATCAAGGTACCTCCAACTTCGAGCACCTAGGTCTTTGCATCATGTTTTCCTACCTGGGTCCTCTATCTAGGTCTTGCCGGAAGAAGGAAAAACGAAAAGGAGATTAACAAAATACTGGGGACTGACGATCCACTGATCATGACGATCAGTTTCACAGTCCAAGACTCGTGACTGACATCAAGCTCGCATACGCTAATCATTCATCATGAAACGAATGCTATAACCGGAACATATAACCATGGTGATTACATCATCCCCTCTTGAGATCAACCTCAGTTATGGTCCCGTGACCAGGGTTTCAGAAGTGATGTTTCTACGACTGACAAGAACAAAAAATGGTACTGCAAGCACCATACTCATGTATCAACCAAGGGGTTCAGATTGAAAATTAATCAATGGCATTGAAATCCTTCATCAAGCATTCAAGACACAAGCAAATGGTCTAAAGACACAACAAGGGCGTTTTACAACAAGCTCGTCTGAGATGATTTTACACTATCCCGCACAAAGCAGCGAGATGGGAGAAATTGGTGAAGAATTTAGGGATGGGTCATATACCATGCTCTTCGTATAGATGTTCTCTACAACATATCCAAAATTCACAGTAATTGGATGAACGAGCAAAAAGATGCAGCCAAACATCAAACTACATGAGCTGAAAAGTTCTGAAGACTTCCTGGAAGTTTTACTATTTCGTTGATTTTGAACATTAAACGTGCTCAAAACTCAAAAATATTCTTTGATAAATCTAGTAAATTCCATGGGCATCAAAAAGATGGAGTAGATCATCAAAAACGGACATCGTCTGAAGATTCTACAACATTTTCAATGAAGACCTAACTTCTGAATTTTCTGATGACGAATTATGACGAAATTCTTCATTCATCCACATATGAATCAGGAGATACACCATCAACGCAAGGCCGAACTTCATCTTCAGCCGATAGTCTCACTTGCTGAAGTCGGAGGTGCTTCTGCTATGAGATATGAGATTTTCATCTTCAACTCTTTGCTTCTGTGATATTTCATCACGTCTCTGCTTTCCCTCCGCATCTGCTAAGACCAAGAAAGCATATATCTTAGCACGAACCACTCCCAGATAATCAAGAGACATACCATGTATCATCTTTCCAGCATCTCTGAAAGGTTGATTCACCTTGGCATGAACATCTGTAGAAGTCTTCATCTTTGACTTGATATTTCTGGAGCGTTCCCCGGAAGAGCCAGAAGGGTGGTTGTAACTGGAAGTCACAATTACCTGAGGCGAAAGACATGGAGTCATGGATATACCAATAACAAACACGCAACAAAAATGGTAACAATCCAACTCTTACATGTTTACAATTTCACTAACAGTAGTGAACTTAACACAAAAGTTTCAAAAACTTGCTCGTTTCTTCAAACCTACAAAGATGAGCAAGGTCCATTATTCAAAAAATCATAAATTGGTTTTCATAAAACCGTGAACAACCCAAGTAAATTTTTACTGCGTGAACATTCACTGATTTTTTAAAAATTGGACAGACGTCCATTCTACAATTGTGAAAACTCACAGACATTATTTCACCATGTATAATTGTGTACTTTCAACAGTTGTTCAAAATCAAAACATTGATTTTACAAAAAAAATATATATATATTATTTTTAACGTGAAACTTACGTAAATTTGAAAAAAATAAAATAAAATATTTTTGCTCCCTCGCGCGAGCATCTGTCTTTGAAACGAGAGTATATTTTCAAAAATTTGTGAAAGATCACATATTGAAAATAAAAAAATTCATGAAAGCTCATAGACAATTTTTTTATTACTAACAGACGCGCGTCTATTCAAAAAAAAAATCCCTCTTATGCTAGGGATAATTACTCGTTTCTTAAAATGAACGGACGTTCGTTCCTAAAGCAAAACTTTTGTGAAAGCTCACATATATAAAAAAAAAGGGGGGAGGGCGGCACCCCCGGGCGCGGGGCTTTTCTTTTATTGGACACACGTCCATCTTAAAAAAAAAAAAAATCTCTCGTGCGAGCATCCACTTTTGAACCGAGAGTTTCCATTTTGTGAAATCTCACATATTTAATTTGGTTTCGTGAAAGCTCATAGACAATTTTTTTATCATTAGACGCAGGTTTATTAAAAAAAATCTCTCTTATGCTAGAGATTACTGTTAGTTTCTTAAACTAACGAACGAACGAACATTCGTTCCTAAAACAAGGATTTCCTTTTTGGTCCTGGGCCCGTAAACGCTAAACCGACCAAAATTGGACGTCTGATCGTCCAAATCAGCAGTGCTTCATCTCTCCGTGCTAACGTGATGACACTCTATCATATTGCCAGAGTCCTTATCTAGGCATTTGCTTGTACATGACATCATTGAAGAAAATCGGGGATTCTGGAAATGCCTTTGTACGACTAAGTTCAACTACTTATCTCGTCTACTGGAAAATCACCATCCAGTGCTTACTGCGGAACATGACTATCCCTCACTAAGCAGGGGACTTAATGTTGATGGTGGATTTTCAAAAAAGGCTAAAATCGTAAAATCATGATACTGCATGTTTCTTGCCCGGCTTCAGAAATGTATGTGACAATTCATATTTTATGATCTGTGAACCATTTCACGATCTCTGACTGAGCGAACTTCTTCTCAGAGCTATGATGAATATGTTTCTCGAAAGACCTCTCAACTGAGCTTTCGATGCTTTACGCATTTCATCATCACCTCTACATAGAATCAAAATGATTGGGCGGCTTCTAGACATATTGCATGCTAGTATAGAGCCTAACGCCTTCAGGACGTCACGCTGCTTGTTGTTCCCTGACTACGTAGAGAGACCGTGTATAGAATGTCTTAATGATTGGGCGGCTCCTAGACATATTGCATGCTAGTATAGAGCCTAACGCCTTCAGGACGTCACGCTATTCGTTGTTCCCTGACTATATACCCCCTCAAAACGAATATGATGCTTGAATTATCTCATATCTCGATTCTGCAAATAGGTTAATTCTGGCGTGTCATTCATCAATTGAATTCCTAGAAGATAATCTATGTATCTCATTACTCCGTACCATGGCTAATCCTCAGCTGGATTCCATGGATTAGTAATAGATAGACATTTTATCTCATTACTCTGTTCCATGGCTGATCCTCAGTTGGATTCCATGGAATATTAATAGATCATCATTTTATTTTATTACTCCGTTTCGTGGCTGATTCTCAGCTGAATTCCATGAATTAGTAATAAATATTCCTTGATCGGGCATCTGGACCACCACCGAGTAAGCCCCGAGAAAATGGTGCGAGTGTACTGAGCAATAATGCACAAACGAGCACCCAAACGCACGAACGAGTGTTCAAAAATATGGACGGACGAGGAACCTATGCAAAATAGGAAGGAAAATAATATTAAATAAAATAAACAAGAGGCATGGGACCGGGCCCACTGGCCGGCCGGTCCCCCTCTTCTGTTAATTTATTTTATTTTAAATTATTTTATTATTTTCCTTCGGTTGAGCAAAACTCCTAGTTTCTCCATATTTTCCTTCAAAAGATGAAAAAAATAGTAAATAATAGGGAAACGTATCACGGGACCGGGCCACCTATCCGGACAGCCATGCCCTAGCCGTGACCGGTCCCACACCTTACAATTCCTTATTTTCTCATATTATTATTTCCTTCATCTCATGAAACTCCCCCGTCTGAGCAAAAACCCTAGTTTTTCAATATTTTCTCAAATATTGCTCAAACCATGGAAAAGCCAAAAAGTCAAATGGTCACATGACCGACTAGGCTTCTCACGTTAAAAATTAAAATATTATTATTTTAATATTCTCAAGATATTGATCGCACGAGCAAAGTTCTACTTGCTCATTCGAGCAAAATTGAGAGTTTCAGTCAAGATCAAACTCTTCTGAAAATCCAAAATATTGCTCAAACGTGTACCATAAAATACCAAAAATCTCATGACTGAGACATGGACACTATGGTGACACGGGCATGCAACCTTGATCGACCCTTAGGCTTGCAAGGAGCCGGTCCCACACTCTTTCATAATTTTGACCTAATTAGCTCTCAACAATTCATATTGGGTCCAAACTCTTTCCAACCAACTTCGAATTTTCTCAATCGACCAGTAGCTGGTCTCACGACCACCAAGGGATGGTCCCATGACCCCTTGTACGGTCCTCATCTCTCCATAATTAGGTTTTATTACCTAATGCTCAGACGAGAGCACTATTTTAATAAATGATTAAACCAGCATTTGATCATCCTTTCACCAACTGGTCAATAAAGGATTTTGGTGCATGCTCACTTGAGCACCTAGGCGCTACATGGTCGTCTATCATCCCATGTAGCCGGTCCCTCCTCCACTCAGTGACTTATTTTTCAGTAAATCATCAATTGTTCAGCAATCGATCAAAATTAAGGTTTCGAACTGAATGCTCTACAAATCATAATTTTGAGCAAGTTCAAACACCAATAATTTTATGTTGATCCAGCAATCAACATCTTAATTGATTATATAAACTTCGGTCCAGCTACCAATATTTTAATTAATATTTTATTTGGTATTGTCACCAATAATTCATCGAACGAGCAATATTTGCTAGGACTAATGATTCAACTATCAATATTCAGTAATTTATTAAATGAGAAATATTTGCTCAGACAAGGAATATTGATTCAACTATCAATATTCAGTAATTTATCAAATGAGCAATATTTGCTCAAATGAGGAATATTTGCTCAAACGAGGAATATTGATTCAACTATCAATATTCGGGAATTTTGCTCAGACAAGAAATATTAGCTCAGAGTATTAATATTGATTCAACTATTAATATTTAACAATTCATCATATGAACAATATTTGCTCAGACGAGCAATATTCATCATATTGATTCAACTATCAACATCATTCATTTGAGAACTATACGTCCCAGCAGACATGTTCAATCCATGAATCATATAGCATTAAGAAATCATGCTCGACTGAACAAAATTTAGACTCATCGTCTAATCAAGTCAACAACCGACTAATTAAATACACGTCTGCCTTGCAGCCACAAATCATGAGACATCAATCATGTCACATGGGGGGATATTAATTAGGGTTTTGGTATGGCGGCCTACGACACGTGTGTTCATCCACGATGAGAAATGTGAGTAAGTCATTCAAGCAGTTGAGGGAGTTAGCAAAGTAGTGGGTGGACAATCAACAAAGTCTATGCACGACCTGGAACTGGTTAAACCACGATTTCCCACTTTCCCACTCTTTCACTCAAGCAACCGTCACACTTATTGAAGATCAATGTGTCTACATTCTAGCAATCTAAATAATTTTATGAATCCACGATTGAGGATAACTGGTAACAGACAGATAACATCTATCGTCTAACCAAGAATCATCGTGTGAGCAACAATCTCTCTCAATTGAGCAGAATTCAAAACTTATTCGAACCCAGCAGTTCATTTGCAGAAACCTACAACACATTCACGATCCTTGATCACCATTGATCTCACACACTTCTCAGCTTCCCTCCTACAGATCAACCCTCTTCCCTCTTTGTGACCGAATTGACTTCGGAACGAACATTTCTTGGTTTAGGCCGGAGTCTTACATATTGATCTCTTGAACTCCAAGCACTCTCGTGCAGTGCATCTGTTTGAGATTAGGCAGTTTGCTCGGTTGAGGAGTCTATGTCAGCACGGTCATCTCTCCACTTCCTAGAAAACCAGTAAATCGTTTTTCCCCATCAACAGATTTATTTTATAATTAAAATATGTAATAGAGAAAATGTTGATATTGAAGAAGCATGAAAGAAGAAGAAGAACAACCACAACTACAACAATCGACTAATTGGTTTTAATTATTATCCCAAGACATTTGGGGTTTTATATGACTATATATCATGATTATGATCTCAACAAATTTGTTTATGAAAATTAGACCAAATGGAATAGATTTACGTTGCAAATGTTCGGTTCTGGATGAGTCTTGTTTTCCCACAATTCTCAAATGGGTCTAAGTATTGATTTAGCACTTCGTTTATGTTATAAGAACTAACCTGAAGTGACGAATATTTTAGAGGAAGTTTTTAGAAAATTATGACTTGCAATTTTAGTACAATAACTAATGGTAGTCTAGAGTACCGAGTTCCAATCTTTCTACGACATGTTTTAAAACATCAGAGAGATTATTTGGACACTTATAGCGTAAGAATGTGATATTTGTTGCATGTTAACTGGATTGACACTTGATGGTAATATATTCTAATATTTCATAAATTGTCCCTATTTTATCTGAAAACTACATAAATGTCTTAAATCTAACGGGTCTACATGTCCAATGGATTTTCAAGATTGCGTTCGGGGCTAATTTATACTCCATTGGATCTCAAAATCATCCAACCCATTAATGAACGCTCCGGACACCCACCGGCACAAATGCGGTTGAACTCACAAGTGTTGCTATCTCAAGCTTGTTGTCAAATTTAGTTGTCAAAACTATATCTTGATTTCTAGTCTACGGTTAGTTAAGTCTCGGTCTAGGATATAGGTAGTTTAGAAAGGAACCGGTCATCATCTGCGTTCTACCGTTTGAAGGCGAAGATCAACCGAAGCTTTTGGTGAACTTCATCAACAAAAGGTAAGTGAAGACTGAACCACCTATTTCTCAAGTTATATCCACTTTCTATCCTTGATACGTTTGTCGCATAACTAATTAGACTAGAAAGCATAGACAAGAATTTCGAGTCGAGAACTAATTATTTAGTTTACGAATATCTCGGAATATAATGACTAAGCTTAATGAATATTTGTTCATACTTGATCAATTTCGGTGGAGAATAATTGATTGTTTGGAACCAAATCATGATTCAAGTTTATCATTCGAAAATAGCCCGGAACAGTGATATGTGTCATTGATGTTATTCGGGAATGTTTCGAATTGATTTAGAGAAAAATATAGATCTACTATATTCGGAATACAAGACAATGTTATCAGTCTTACAAACTGAGAAAATTGTTATACGTCTGAAGTCGTATTACATGTACTCGTACACGTAGCGGAGTAGCTATATATCGACTTACAGATTTATGTGATACGCATATTCGTATGCACATCATGGGAAAATCTGTTTGTTTCGTGATCCGGATAGGTATGCATGTTCGTATACAAACCATTTTGGAACTGTGGTAAGGGAACCGGGTTTAAGTATTCCAACCGGTATGCGAACAGTGGCGGAACCAAAGGTGGGCTAAACCTGGATGAGCGCCCCCCCCCCCCCCCCCCATTTTTTTTCACAAATCTTAAACAAGGTAGTAATTTAACCCTAATTCTAAGGAGATTTATTAGTTAGTCCACCAATTTCGTTGATTTAGTCCACTAATTTCGTTAGTTTAGTCCTGCAATTCCAGAAACTTAGTCAACTAAGCCTAAATTCTCTCTTCCAAACTGTACCACTGGTTTGAGGTGTTCACAGAGAAGAAAAGAGAAATGAATGAAGGACTATCTCTTGTATTTAGTATGCTAACACTTTTTAATGATTCTCTATCTCTTAAACTTTCCATATTCCGTGATGAACTCATATATGCGAAATAATCACGTCGTTTGAATTCATGGAAAGCAAAAGATCCAGGAGTGGAGGTAGCTATTGCAACCTAGTTAGTTTGCGCCCTAACCATTGAGGGTTTATCATGAGCATCATTCCATCCTTAAGGGTTATCAAGTCAAATTTTACGCGTTTCATTGGTGTCTACTTAATAAATCTTTCGCTACTCTACACTACAATTAAGACCATATTAAGACCATCAGTTGATTATGGATTTTCTTATTGTCTTTAAGGCCTATATTAGCCCCTTTGTCACACTCAAAGTGACAGTAATTTATCCCCATCGATTGCATACTCACCTAAAGCATAGGCTGCTGCATTTCCTAATCTTAGTTTCACAACTAGACATGGACTTAAATATGACAAAGGGTCATTGTTCATTGCATGTAAAAAAATAGATTTTTTATCCCCCCTATTTTGAAATCCTGGCTCCGCCACTGTATGCGAACCAATACAGTATTATGTTCTTGAACCAGTTTGGTACCCAAACCGGTACGCAAACTGAAAAGGTTCTATGAACTCCATAACTGGTAAAGTCTTAAGGTTTCCAAACTGGTTCGCAAACTGAAAAAGTTATGTCAACTTCGGAACTCAGTTTTGCACCTAAGTTTGCAAACCGGTACGTGAACTGAAAAAGTTCTGTCAACTCCGAAACTCGATTTTGCTCATAAGTTTGCAAACCGGTCCGCGTACCATGACTTAGCCGATTCACGAATGACTCATGTATTTTTACTTTGTGCATTTACAAACTATGTCGATTGTGTTCAAATACGATTAAATTATTTCTATAAAATTATTTGCATTTGATCAACTCTCTAAAACACTAGATTCATTTGACCACATGTTTGTGACTCAAGATTAATGTCTTTGTGTTCATGAAAATGAGTGTAAAGATTTTAAGTTCAAATCGGCTAGTTTAAGCTAATTATGTTGAACATAGTCTTTGTACACGGTTCGGTTAAGGTTTTCCTAACCAGAGTGTATATCTTGTTTATGTGAACAAGATTAAAAGTTTTTATCTAATGGTGAATATTGTTTGCTTGGTTCCAAAGCTATCTTAGCTTAAACCTGAAGCAACCTATGCTTTGAATTCTATATAAGAGGAACTCTTGGCAACTAGGATCTTTGAATCCTGACACTACTTTTTTGTGTGTCCTAGTTGTATCTAGAGTCGTCCTCTCATGAAAACCTTTTAGAGGTTAGCGACTATCAAAGACTTCATTGGGATTCGTGAAGCCAGTTCCAGTTATCTTTTATCTTGATAACTTAAGTATCCTGATCTTGTTCGATTGTTGATTTATCACTTGAACAAGATAGATAGAAATCACAAAGTTCTTTTCGTCTCAACTTTGTAATTCCGCAAGTTTTATACTTGTGAAGTGAATAATAATCTAGGCTGCACTTTGGGTTGCATAAGTCTGGATTTTGATGATAGCTAGACTTCTGTCAAATTGCTATCGATTTCCAACACCTTGATCCGACGTTTGATCAGATCATCCGTTTCGATCGTAAATCAGAAATTCAATTATATATGCTTAATCCGTGGGAGGCAGATTTGGTTTAAAGTATTCAATTGAGTTGAATCAACTCTTAGTTGGTGTGACGTCATCTAAGGGAATCAATTGTGCAGAGTTCTGCTGGAATTCAAGAGGCGTAAGGAGCGCGACTGTACCTGAATCAGTTGATGAATGAGCGGCTTAATATAATACAGTTTGGTGTTCAATATGGACTAGGTCCCGGGGTTTTTTATGCATTTGCGGTTTCCTCGTTAATAAAATTTCTGGTGTCTGTGTTATTTCTTTTTCCGCGTTATATTGTTTATCTTTATAATTGAAATATCACAGGTTGTGCGTTGATCAATCAGAGTAGATACATCTGACCTAGTTTGTTGGATACGACTTGATTGATCCTTGGACATTGGTCTTTGGTATCGTCCAAGAACTCTCTTTGTGATTAGGTTCACAGATTCAACTCTGTAAACGTTCTAATCGCAAGAGACATAGAGATATAACTCTAGACACTTTCCTTGAATGAGTTTTAACTCTCGGAGTTGTGTTGAGTTTGTCCATATAGATTGCCTACGAAAAAGTTGGTGGTGTATTTTGGTACCCTCAGTGTTTTCAATGGGTATCAGAGCCAGGTTAACACGCTAAGACCTAATAAGTCTGTGTTTGAAGCAGTATGGACAGGAGTGCAATCTCGATAAATGTACCGCCAGCGTTTGATGGATCAAATTACTTATGGTGGAAAATCGTTATGCGTTCCTTTTTACAAGCCCGTGACTTTGAGACATGTAAACTTGTAATTATTAGATACAACACACCAACAATTGTTAGAGACGGAAATACTGTTGCGAAGCCATTAGGAGAATATAGTGAACCCGAGATAAGTGCCGCAAAGCATAATTCTGACGGGTTAAATGCTATTATCCACGCCATAAGCCCAGATCTTCAGCACCATGTGACTTCGTGCACTAAGTCTAAAGATGCCTGGGACATCTTAGAAACCGTATTTGAAGGAGATACCTCAGATAAAGATGTTAGGCTTCAAAACCTAACTTATGACTAGGAAAATATTCGATGAAGATTCGTTTGAAGAATATAATCAAAAGGTGTCTAGTATAGTAGTATTGTTAATGCTTGTTATGCATTAGGGAAACCTATCTCCCAAAAGGACATTATGATGAAAATTCTCCAATCTTTACCAGGAAGATACAATTCTAAGAAACATGCCACCATGGAAGGAAATAACCTTGATACACTTTCCAGGAACACTCTTGTTAGAAAGTTGAAAATCTTTGATCATGAACTGCAATCCAAAGCCGGAAAGGATATTGCGTTCAAGGTACTGAAAAACACTAGAACCCTAAAAAGTGAAAGTGTTGACAACTCTGGAGATGATTTTTTCGACCCTGATTTAACAGATGAAGATCTTGATAACTCAGTTTCACTGATCACAAGACAGTTTAGAGAGCTTCTTAGGAAGAGAAATAAACGATTCTCCAGAGAAAAACCTCCAATGTCAGCTAAGCCACATAATTGTATTTCTGCTAAAAACAGAGATTCTAATGACACTGACGATGAGGATATGCCACAGTGCTTCAAGTGTAAAGGATTCGGTCACTTTCCCAATGAGTGTCCAAATCGAAGAAAATAAACTGGCAACAAGAGTTTGGCTGCATCACTTGATGAGACCTCTGATCATTACGATTCCGAAGCGGAAGAAAGTTCAAGTGTAGAGCTCTTGGGTGAAATTGACAATTTTGATAATCGTGGCGATACTCATATCAATTTTGATAATTTAATTTATGACTCTTCATCAAAATCATTGAAGAATGCTATGGGTTTTTCGTATACTAATGAAAATTCTGATAATGTTTCAAGTACCCTGTGTTTAGCCACTAAAGATTTTCCTGAAACAATCTCCAATTCGATATGTCTTTATTGTACCAGTAAAGGTCACGGACTCATACAATGTTTCAAATACAATCATAAACTAAGGTATGTCAACAAACTGCAACGGAGGGCTAGTCGGTTGGCAAATGCGCTTAAACTTGTTTAAAAGTCCAATCCCGAGGTACACAAAGTTAACTCTTCTTCTAAGAGATTAATTGATTCTAAGGATAAGGAGAAATCTCAAACAAAGAGAAGGGTCCAAGCTAAACGTTTCGTATTGAAGGATATTATCAATTTGGTGCAGGAATCTGGTGGTGAGCAATCTAATGCTCACCTCAACACAATCTAATTGTATTGAAATATGCATCTTATCTCATGTTCCCTTGAAAGAGATAAGAACTATGCACATCAGGGCTTGGGATCAAAATTGAATATTATTACTTGGATTTCCATCTTTATCTATCCATCCTTATCCATGTCTCAAGTAATCATATTGAAGATTTTGATCTGCTAAACTTATAAAGGATAAAAATAACATTTTCATTCCATTTTAGGTTCTTTATGTTCCAGTGCGTGAACCTTTATTATGTTCCAAAATTCTGCATGATAATTGTCTTTTACTTCAAGACTCATATCTCTTTCACAATAAGATTTTATTATTGAGCCATATATTTGTGTTTCACAAATCCATTTTATTCTCACGAATCATGGAGTCTCCAAGCACCACATCTTCTAGTGAAGCCTATGCTCCAATGGTTGTTGATACTAATCCAACTAAAAATGAGAAAGAGATGTCCCTTCCTTTTGTCTCGTCTCTTAAGAGGAAAAGGAAGAATCAGAAGAAACCTAGATCGGATTACTCCAATCACAAAAGGTTTGAAAATCTTCTTGGAGAACTTAAGAAAACCAAGAAGGAGCTGCAGGGACTGAAGAAGATTTTACAAAGATCTATCAAACAACAAGAAGCGTTTTTCAATCAACAACCTACCAGGTTTGCAGAAACTAACTCCTTCATTCATGAACAATATGATCCTATTCCAGTTATTGATAAGGAGTTTGGAGATGATAAAGAATTATCAAAGACTTTAAATACTAGAAAACTTCTTTTGAGAATTTCTTTCTTGAGAAGGATAACTAGGGTTCGGTATAGCAAAAATTGTGATTACACATAGCTATTTCCAACGTTTTTCATCTTGCATGTTTTTAGATTTATTTATTTAAATTCTAGAGTTGTTGGAAGATGAACTTGTAGTATGTAATCATTATTGGTTTAATTATTGCAAAAGTCTTATGAAATATTTGTGCCTTTACGTTTTCATGAATCGAGCTAATATTTCATATATTCTCAGAAGTTAAATCTATTATGTTTTTACTAGTGTGTAACCCGTGTTACGCACTGGGGCCGGTGAGAACTACTAAGGGGTTTGGCGGGGCTCCTCCCTGCACCCGTGGCCCAGATGCATTGGAACGTCTTTAAATCAAAAATGCATTTTGTTATTATAAATACCTATACGTTAAGTTTGTGAATCCTGAACTTTGACATATTGTTGCACACTTCTTATAATATTTTAAGTCTTGATTTTTCTTCTTTGTTTGTTAAATCTAGAGCTTCAAATTATATGCATACTACAATACATTATTTGAAAAGACCTGCCTATTGTTTCTTTTACATTACATCAGAGACAACACTTTTTCTTGAGAGTTGTGATGGGTTCATTCAAAAAACCTAATCTCCATCACTCGTCACGGATTTGGGATTCAGTTAAAACATACTTAAGATCCCATATTTATCTTGTGCGGTGCCGCCTATTCCTATAGAGTGGAATGAGAGTTCTTACAGAGTGGAATATGATACTCAAGAAACCTAGGTAGTATATAATTTCTAAAATAAACAAAACTTAACACAAATTAATTAAATTAAATATATTAATTTTGATTTAATTGAAGTATAGTGAGGCTCAAGTATAATCTTGCAAAAAGAATTAAGGAAAAAAGAAAGACTATATGATGATAAGGCTTGCCTAAAATTTTGATAGTCAATGAGAACACTTGTCCATTTTATTTTATTTAAAAAGAAAAAAAATGAAAAAACTTTTCCTCAGTGGCTCTATATCAGCTCCAAGTTGCTTCGAAAAAAAAAAGAAAAAAAAAAGGTTCATATCAGCTTTACCTTAGTTCGCCTTAGTTCGGAAAGACCCGAATTGACTTTGTGTCAAGAAATGAAAGTATTCCTTGTAAGGTTGATTTTTCTGTCATGTTTTATCACATCTTCTTAAACCCTAGAAACGGTAAATTTCCTGTAGAGAGAAGTCTACTTATGTAACAAAAAGCATATTCCCGTTTATTTGGTAGGTCATTACGTCATTTATACATAAAAGACGGAAATAAATATACTTCCTTGTTGTGATGATTTAAGTTATCCAGTAGATCAACCATTTGGCAAAGGATGAGCTGTTGAGTCTAGCTCACTATTTAGAATCCATTATCTAGATGTATTTAAGCAAGATATGAGCTCGAAAACAATGTCAGATCAGCATTTTCGTAGTAATCGGAATGACAAGTTCTCCCGTCTTTGTGAGTTGCAGACGACTCGAACACCCCATTTGTCACTTTCTCCAAATTCTCTGCCACATTATCAGCTGCTAGGTAAGTGTGTAAATCTCCAAAATGGCTGAATATCAACACCATCACCAACCTGTAAGCTTATTATTATTCGGCAGTTACCAAATCATCTTAAGTCAACTAATTGACGTAGCCAAGCAATGGTAAGCATGCCGTAAAAATACTTCATGATTTTTCCGGTGAACACCTACAATAACATAAGAATTAATACCTAAAACATAATTTTAGATGCTTACAAATTCTCCCGAGTAGTTGCAATATTGGGTTTCTGGTCCTTGCAAAAAGAGTTAAATGCCAAGTCGAACCAACAACTATATAGCCGAAGCCATGCGCTCTTACCAGTTGAGCTAAGACAACAAGCAAGTGAGAACTTACTGTCAATCATATTGTATCACAATGAATTACATGTATATTACCTCACAAAAACATTGTTTGGTATAACCATCAATATATGTATAATTAATTTAAAGTGTCATCAAAATCCACAAAACCTTATGTATCTCAACTTTTCGAGGTTTTCGATTTACTGATCACTCCTGCAACACATTAAGAGCAATAACATGGTTCATTCACAATGCATACATCAATATAATAAAATACATTTTTCTCTTCATATGACTAATGCAGGGGCAAAAATGATGTGTCCTTGAATTTAAAATAGAACTTCATCATGTCAGCGAAGAAGATCCTATCTCACACCCTCAAGTAAGACGGTCACGTTTCCGTAATGTTCTCATTCGATACAGAGGGAAGTAAGTTATTAGACTTCCAACAACCGGTCTAAGACTTTAATTTTTCATTCAAAACTACAAATATATATATATATATATATAGAATACAAAACAAAGCTTGGATAAGTTAGGCTAGATAAAGAGCGGCCGAGATTTGTCAAGGAGGGATAAATCTACGGCCGTGGTTTTTTCAACTAACCATTGAAAAAGTAAGGGTACAACAACCTCACCCAATATTTTGCTTAGCAATCTGTATGGACTAACTCCAATATACTTATAAGAGAATCAACTAGACAGTCAGACTCAATCTTAATAAAAAGTATATCAAAGAGTTATATCTCAATTTCTCGATTCAATCCTTACTCAAACGAATAGAAATCTACGAGCCTAATTGAATACAAGAGAAATACCTTGAACGGTACCAAAGACCAATGTTCAAGGATCAATCAATTTCAATCAACAACCAAAGGTTGGACTTACCAATTGATCGATACAACGCACAACCTGTGATATTTCAATTATATAATAAAATATAATACGGAAAAGAAATAACACAGACATCATAAGTTTTGTTAACGAGGAAACCGCAAATGCAAAAAAACCCCGGGACCTAGTCCAGATTGAACACACATTGTATTAAGCTGCTACAGACACTAGCCTACTACAAACTAACTTCGGTTTGGACTGTAGTGAACTCCAATCAATCTCACACTGATCCAAGGTACAGTTGCGCTCCTTACGTCTCTGATCCCAGCAGGATACTATGCACTTGATTCCCTTAGCTGATCTCACCCATAACAAAGAGTTGCTACGACCCAAAGTCGAAGACTTTAATAAACAAATCTGTCCCACATAGAAAAGTCTATAAGAATAGATAAATATGTCTCCCATAGAAATACCTACGAGTTTTGTTCCGTCTTTTGATAAATCAGGGTGAACAGGAACCAATCGATAACCCGGACTTATATTCTAGAAGAACATCCTAGAATTATCAATCACCTCACAATAATCTTAATCGACTAGCGAAACAAGATATTACGGAATCAAAAACGATGAGACGAAGATGTTTGTGACTTATTTTCTATCTTACCTATCGGAGAAATTAATCTCAAGCCAATCTTACGATTGTACTCAAATACGATAGAAATATCAAGATCAGATCACGCAATTACAGAGAAAATAGTTGGGTCTGGCTTCACAATCCCAATGAAGTCTTCAAGTCGTTAACCTACAGGGTCTCGATAGAAACCTAAGGTTAAAGGAGAATCGACTCTAGCTTATACAACTAGTATCACACAGGAGGTGTGGGGATTAGGTTTCCCAGTTGCTAGAGTTCTCCTTTATATAGTCTCCAAATCAGGGTTTGCAATCTAAGTTACCTTGTTAACAAAGCATTCAATATTCACCGTTAGATAAAAACCTGATTAGATTCAAGCTAATATCTTTCAACCGTTAGATCGAACTTATCTTGTCATACACAAATGAAATGCACGTTCATTTAAGTGTGTGTAACCGTACCTAAACGTGTACACCTATTTGGTTCAACAGTAGTTAACCAATGGTTAGCCATATGAGCACTTTCATATCAACCTTATTCATCTTCACCATAACTAGTTCAAGTGCCTCAAATGAACTAGTTAGAGAGTTTTTTAGTTGCTTAGATCTCATAGAAGTATACAAGACACAATCGAAGCAAAAACTATTTTGATTCACTCGAATCGATTCATGAACATTATAGCCACGGTTTGCAAATATTCATTCCTTAATTTATAAATGTCTTAGTTCACGAATAAACCGTTTTTAGAAAATAACCCACTTAAGTACGCATACGGGTACGCATACTTAAGTATCCAGACTGAGCTTGTTTTCAGTTCACAAAATCCAGCATAAATTCACGCGATGTGAACTTCCGACAGTACGCGTACAGGTACGCGGACTTAGCTCCGGTTATCCTAAACTACAAAGTACGCATACTTTGGTTCAAGGATTTTGGACTTACACAAGTATAAGTTCACATACAATGTTTATATCCATTCAAGGTTATATATTCTAAACTCTCATTTCAATCATTGAAATATTCTGAGAGGATGTTATATATAGCGGTTATTCACACACTATTTTTCATCAAAGCGATTTTCAAGAGATTGAAACAATTAACATGACTTTCGTCACGAGTAAAGATGAACTTGGCCAAAGCGAAAGCTTACCAACACATATTTCGAGAAAAAGATAAGCGAGATAAACTCGGCTCGAAATAGCAAATGTGTATGATCGAAGTCTATATAGCAATACGAATTTTGTATCAAAATAAGAGATAGAGTAACGAGTAAAGATGAACTTGGCCAAAGCGAAAGCTTACCAACACATATTTCGAGAAAAAGATAAGCGAGATAAACTCAGATCGAAATAGAAAATGTGTATGATCGAAGTCTATATAGCAATACGAATTTTGTATCAAAATAAGAGATAGAGTAGATAGACTTTTGAGTGATAGATAAGTTCAAGTCTCCACATACCTTTTTGTCGATGAAGTTCCACCAGTTCCTTGAGTAGTTCTCGTCTTTGTATGATGAACGCCATGGAGTCTAGAGCTCAACTACACTTTCTATCCTAGTCCGAGACTTAGCTATAAGTAGACTAGAAATCATGACTTATAGTTTTGGAACCTAAACTTGACAAACAAGCTTGAGATAGCAACGCTTGCGAGTTCGACCGAGCAGTGCTCTAATAACCATTATAAATACTTTATTAATTAGTGTCCTATTAATTGCTCATGATGAATGATTAATTAATTTTTCATGATAAATGTCCATTTAATGAATCTAATAAATACATATTTTTATTAATAAATAAGTTTATTAAAAACTATATATATATATATATTGATCGGTAAAGAATTTGGTGCTGGCGAGTTTCGAACTCAGGTAACTGGTATCATCACCCAATGACTTTACCACTGTACTACAGTGACCCAAGTTATAAATTATATTAATAATTTTTAATGGTGGTAGTGAAAGAAGCAGTGGGTGGTGGAAACAGTGGCGGGTATTTGTGAGTGGTGGAGGTGGTAACATTACTGGTGGTGGAAAAAATAATGGGCGTTGCTGGTTTTTACGTACAATGGTGGATGTTAGTGAATAGTAGTGGACAATAATAGTTTTGTGTCTTTACAAAATAGGCAACATTTTATTGTGATAGATGTAGTTGGTTGTTTTTAGCGCAATTGGTAAGGACAAAACACAAATATTTTGAGGAGGATACTAAATCATATAAGACAATATGATCATGACCGCTGAATCACCCAAATGGGATCCCAGCAATTTATAGTACCCGATCGAATAAATCACGGTTTTTAGTATTAAAATAAAATTGATTACATTTCCAGAATACAAAACAAAGTTTGGGCAAGTTAGGCTAGATAAAGAACGATCAAATTTATACTTGCAGCATAAATCTACCGCTATAAATGATCAAGTTTAATTAAAATTTAATAATAAATGGTCAATTGATATTTCATAATAAATATTTCTTTAATTAATCAAATGAATATATTTTTGTTGATACATAATAAATTTATTTGGTATTAACCATATCTGCAAGCATTAATGGTGGTTGTGATGGTGGGCAATGGTGGGGATAATGGTGGTGGGTATTGGTGAGACTGGTGGAGTGGTGACGATAATGTGGTGGTGGAAGAAGTAGTGGTAGTAGGGTGAGAAAAGGGGTCCTAAGATAGGTAAATTAAGAACTAATGGTGGTTGTGATGGTGGGTGATGGTGGTGGATCGGCGGTGGGGATAGTGGTGGTGGGTATTGGTGAGACTGGTGGAGTGGTGACGATAATGTGGTGGTGGAAGAAGTAGTGGTTGTAGGGTGAGAAAAGGTGTCCTAAGATAGGTAAATTATTTAGTCACCCTTAGTTAATTTTTCTTTGTTTTGTTTTAATTTGATTTTAGTTTTCAGATTACTTTAAAAAAAAAATTAAAGGTCAGATTTTTCCAAAAAAGAAAATGTTGTGATTTTAAGATTTTCCGGGTAGGGGCAGGACGAAAAAGGAAACCTTTAAAAAAATTGACCAAACACAAGGCTACGCGCGAATTAATTGTAATCGGTTCAGTTTCTCACATCTCTCTTTATTCCCCTTTTTTTGTCATTGTTTATGTTTCTGTCATTATTTCTCCCCTACTTCATGAGATTATGCAAAGCTTCGCGTGAATTAATTGTAATCGATTCAGTTTCTCACATCTCTCTTTATTCCCCTTTTTTGTCATGATTTATGTTTTTGTCATTTCTCCCCAACTTCGTGTAATTATGCATGCTTGAGAAATAGTTCATGATAATAGGTAAAGAGACAAGAAAAGAAATGGATCAAGAATTAAATATAATTATAAATTTTAGGAAAATGAATAAACACAAATCTATGTAAATTGGGAACCCAACAATTTATATCAAAGAGAAAAATTAAATTCTAATGCTAACAGATTTTGCAAGATTAATCTAATTGATTTTAAAGTAATTTTAGGTATTTTTAGTTTTGTTACAAGTTTGGTGAATGACCTTTGATGATATTTTTTTGAAGTAGTGAACGAAGTAATGTTCTACTGCCCATAGGATTTGCTCTAACGATTAACTATGTTTGACCCAAAGGGTTGTATGACTTACATACACAATATTAAAAGATTCGAAGATAAGGACATGCTTATTAACAAACTCCTCAAAACATTTAGATCTGGATCGATCGGTTCGATTCTTCTCAGACAATTACGACATGTATGAATCGATGGATACATTTGAAACACATATCCTTGCCCATGCCGTTACGGCACGGGTTGAGACCTAGTATATATTATAAACAGAAGTCTCTGAACCCAAGAATTTAAATGATGTTTGTATGAAAAACACATTCGGTCGGATAAGAAACAATCACTTCTTTTCGACTATAATTGGCATCATCACCAAGTAAATTTCACTGATATGGTACATATAGCACATATAAAGAACAAAAATGACTTTCTCTGATAGCCACATAAGTTTTACATGCAATATCTCTCATATGAAGTAAACACATATAGGGATTGTTCAAGAAAATTTCCCATATTAGATTTCCTCTTAGCTGTTGCAAATGTATCTTCTTTAAAATTCTTTTTCTTTTTTAATGTTTCACTATATTCAATCATATTGTTTTCTGCAGCTTCGTAAACATGTTGTTTTTCAAGCATCTCCTTTTACAATTATCAAGACAACATAAGGTGTATGGGAGAGACCACTAAGTTGACACCATTTGATGCATACCCAACTCTGAAATCTAAGTTGACACCATTTTCTTATTTTTAAGATTATCCTTTTCATTCATCGCATAAAAGATCACTTGCAGTATAGAAGGATATATCTCTTTTAGTACAAAAAATAGACAATGCTGGTCATGCATGAAAGTTTATTCGGGATGAGAAACAATCAGAACTACTACCATTTTATAGTGCAGCTAAAAAGAACACCGAGAGAGAGAGCCAGTTTAGTCAATTATTAAAATATGACATAAAATTTAAGAAGTCCAACCCGAGGTTACTATACTCTTTCCATGTTAGATAAAAAACTTTTTAAAACAGATTGAAAACTCTATTGGAAGGAACCTTTAGAAAGGAAGCACTCACCTGTGTCTTGCTTCATATTCAGGGAAAGTTAGTTGCTTCAGTTTATCCGATGTATCACAGAGGATAGGCCCCTTTTCCCCAAACTTCTCATGAGCTTTTTCCTCATTTAGTCTTGCAAAGTTTGACTGCATCTGACAACATTATATAAATACATAAAAAGTGAACCATCAGTTGAATAAAAAATTCAGACTATGAAATCAGAGTACAGTATCAAAATCAATATTCCACTGAGATGTTAATGAACTGTGGGTGTCTTGTAAACATGCAGACCATATTGGCCAATGAACTCCTCAACAAATGTCACAAAACAGTCCGCCAAGCTGCTCGTGGTACACTTGCATTGGCGCATCACTTGC
>JAJJMB010008951.1:4304621-4323868 GCA_023531105.1 Papaver atlanticum | reverse complement strand
TTATTACTAAAATTAAAAGGAGTATATGGAGCACGTAAAAAAAAATACGTTTTTGGTAAATTTATTATTTATAGAAATGTTTAAATTGAATATAAGAAATAAATATATTTATGGATTGATTTAGTAATTTTGTTTCCTTTTGAGGAAGATATCATTTAAGACGTTTAAATAGAAGATTAAAATAAAAGTATTTATGGATTAATTTTGTAGATTTGTTTCTTATTGAGGAAGATATCATTTAAGATTTTGATTGATTATATTTAAAAATAAATTTGTAATTATAAAAAATTGAAGGATATATTTGAGAGTTTGACTAAAAAATATGACTATAAACGGAAGTTGGCTAGTATTTTAGGACAGACGAAAATAGAATAGAGGACAGAAATTTTAAGACAGAGGGAGTATGAAAAATCAAACAAAAGCATTACCTTACTTACCAAGAAGAGCAAAAGCATGCATATCTTTGACAATTAAACTTGTTTTCACGAACAACCAAAAAGTTTTTACTATGCCTCAAACTAATATCGTATGGAAATCCCTTTGCTTGATAAACTATTTACAAGCTATAAGCATTTTTTTCTCCTCTCCTTCTCTCCCAAAAACATTTTCTCCTCCAGACCCACTCAAACACTAGCCGATTGGAGCCGATCTGAGCAGGAGAACCTCAAGGTCCTCAACCCATCTCCTAGAACTTCTGATCTTTTCCTTCGTTCTTGTTTTTTTTAATTTGATTTTCGTTTTTTTTCTCTTCTAGATCTGAGTTTTTCGATTTGGGAACTGTTTTTGAAATAACATCTACTCGTCTCTCTGATTTTCAATCTTGTTATTTTAGTCTTCCCTTGCGGCATCTACTCGTTTGTTTTTATATTTGCAGCCTATTTTCAGGGATCTGTTGCATAGGATCTACATACCTTTGCTGAAATTTCAAATCTGCTATTATTTGTTGATTAAAGTGACTTGTTTGTTGATTAAAGTGATTGGGTTGGGATTTTTCATCAAGATAGTTTCAAGTACTTGTTGATTAATTTTTGACCCTACTGTGCATTTTCTTCTATTCAAAGAAGACTTTGTCATCTTCAACAAACTTATTAGTAGAAGCAGCAACAAAGATTCTATCAACGGCATCATCTAAAGGTTCCATGAATCTTGGTCTATTTATCATTCCAACATCAGCAACTTCTCTAAAGACTCAGACACCAACAGTTTCCAAGACACCAAAGACTCATCAACAAACCGATTCAAAGACACCCAAGACACCAGCACCTGTTTGGAAGAAGACCCGTACCAATCAACACCGATTCAACAAAAAGATAACCGTTTACACTAGTTACCTATGTTACTGTTACTATGAAAAAATCATTGGTAAAAGGATGGGTATATGGATCCTACTACACCTTTGCCACCTATGTTACTATGATTTAATAAAAACCTTTGAGAAATGGTTGGATCTTTGGATCCTAGCATCTCTACTACATGTAGAATTGTTATATGGTTCGGATGCGTTACTTTTGATCCGACCAAGGTCATTTAAACTTGTCATTATATCTTGGAATTGGTTAGATATGGTAGGAGTTATTTTTCAAATTAGGGTCTGGGACTATGGTGTAAAATGGTTTGAGTTCGCTTGTTGTCTGTTTGAAAATTTTGAATTTATTGTAATAGTTGTTGGAGACCGAGTCTGCCATGTAATTTCTGTTGATCTTGAATCACAGTTTGATGATCAATATATTTGAGGCTTGCCTCCTTTTCGAAAAAAAGAAAGAAAAAAAGATAAACTGTTTACACTTAATTATACCGTAACCGTGCAAATATAACATCCACTACATATACTTTTTGCACTCATAACATTTTTGAACTAATCATCTCATTATCTCGCTCAAGAGTTCCCTGCACATTCTATCACACAAAATAAAAAAATCGATCACAAATCAATAGGTTTGAAGATAAGAGAGATAGGAGATTATAACATTCACAATTGTTCAGCATCACAATCCATATATTAGCATAAATTGTCTTTCAAAGTTCTGTACACATTGGACTTGTTTAATGAACCTAAAGTCCAACAGTTAATTTTTTTCAAAAAGAAAAAAGTTCCACATTCAACTTGTTCGCCAACAAAGTCTCTCACGGCCCATTGCCTGATGATATCAATCGCAGGAAAATGTGATTGTTATCCACTCCATGTGGACAAACTAAAGAATTGTGAGGAAAATGTATATTAGAAAATTCCATATACAAAATGATTCTGAAAAACAAAAGAAGAGCACATAGAGCAGAAACCAAGAGAAAGCAATAAATCAAATCCTAGAACAGAACAAAGAAAAGGAACGAATAGTAACATAAAAAATTCAAAAACAATGAATTAAATAAGAAATTAAGAAGCCAAAAAACAAATAAAACATAGAAAAGAGCAAACCCTTGCTCCCATTTGGATAGAACCTATATGTGATACCCTCATATAAATCAAAACACAAAGAAATAAATATAAAATCCAAAGACAAAATCCAAAAAAGAAAAAGAAGAAAGAAGAATACGTAGAAGAAAAAGGGGCAGTAGAGGAGGAAAAAAGCATTAGAGAACAGCTATCACGACAAAGATCACATATCCTGTAATTTGTTTGTTAAATCAATCAAACAAAAAAAATAAATAAAATGAAAAACATTAGGCATGCATCATGAGAAAAAGATAATGCACCAAAAGCGAGTCTCTTTTACCGGAGCAGTATTTAGTCGAATAATTCCAAGAATACCTGGATTGGATGTCTCATGGAGAATATATATATCAAAAGATTTACTTATAAGTTTTTTTCAGGAACAATTTTCAGCCAAAACTAAAACCAATCGTGTTGGCCAAGGGAAGTAACTTTTGGTTAAACTTGGCTATTTTTTTTCCATTAGACGGAATGTTATATTAATGTGTATTTCTAAATTTGGATATGTATATAGACTCTAGATAATTCTAAAAATACCTTATTTTTGTCCCCTAAATATATGTTTTTCCCTTTAATCAACAATCTGTAATATGGTTAGTCTAAAATCGCCAAAAGAAATATTACTATGTGTTTACTAAGGTTAAAATTATTATTAAGGAAAAAATATTCGTAAGATAAATATGAAAAAAATTAAATCAGATTTTTTTTTTTGTATAGCTCAATTTGGAGCATTAGATCAAATTAATTAGATTTAAAATTAACGGCCACGAAATGTAAGGGGGCTAACTTGTTTTTCAGCCAATCAGGAGCGAGGGTTCCATTGATCGATCAATGGGAGAGGAGGTTAACGCAGCTCTCGACGTGGAGTGAGAGATGTGGTTGGGTGTTTAGGTTGTTGATAAACGGAAAATAAAACAAACTCTTTGAGATTTTTCTCGCAGTATTGATCTACTTGTGATCACACTTTTGTGTTTTTGCTGCTTGACACACTCTGTAAGATTTTCTTATGTTGAGTAAAATCGAGTAAAATTTTCTCTTTGTTCGTAACTGGCCTTGAGATTAATTTATGTCGATACTTTGGATACAAATCCCTGTGATTTGTTAATGTCCGAAAAAATCATTCTTTTTCACAAAAGCAAGGTCACTCATGTTGTTCTCTTGAGAATGACATTTAATGGGGGATAGTTCTTTAATGAACTTGTGCTTAATTGATATGTCTTTATGGGGAGTGTGGCTGTGAAATTTTAAACGAGATGCTTATATCTTTTTAATCTCCTAGGATGAGCGCTAAGTGAAAAAACGGGGGTCTAACAACCACACCCAATATTTCGTTCGACAATCTGTATGAACTAACTCCAATATAATTCCAAGAGAATCAACTAGACAATCAGACTCAATCAAGGAAATATATCCAAGAGTTATATATCTGTTTCTCAATGTAATCAGCAAATCAAACAGATAGGAATCCGTGAGC
The DNA here is from genome assembly GCA_023531105.1 of Papaver atlanticum. Lineage (NCBI taxonomy): Eukaryota > Viridiplantae > Streptophyta > Magnoliopsida > Ranunculales > Papaveraceae > Papaver > Papaver atlanticum. The sequence goes on along the minus strand of JAJJMB010008951.1, from coordinate 4,319,963 downwards.
CTGATTATTATGAAAAACAACTTGAATGGTACAAAAGACCAATGTTCAACTGTCAATTAATTTCAATCAACAACCAAAGGTTGGATTTACCAATTAATTGAACTACGCACAACCTGTGATATTTCAATTATATAAACAAATATAATGCGGAAAAGAAATAACACAGACACCAAAAGTTTTGTTAACGAGGAAACCGTAAATGCAGAAAAACCCCGGGACCTAGTCCAGATTTGAACACCACACTGTATTAAGCCGCTACAGACACCAGCCTACTACAAGTTAACTTCATATTGGAATGTAGTTGAGCCCTAACCAAGTCTCACACCGATTAAGGTACAGTCGCGTTCCTTACGCCTCTGAATCCCAACAGGACTCTACGCACTTGATTTTCTTAGCTGATCTCACCCACAACTAAGAGTCACGACGACCCAAAGTCGAAGACTTTATAAACAAAACTGTCTCCCACAGAAAAGTCTATTATGATAGATAAGTCTGTCTCCCACAGAAATACCTATGAAGTTTTGTACCGTCTTTTGATAAATCAAGGTAAACAGGAACCAATTGATAATCTGGTCTTATAAATATCAATCACCTCACAATAACTTAACTATATGGTAGTAGAACAAGTTATTGTGGAATCACAAAGAATGAGACGAAGAGCTTCGTGATTACTTTTTATATCTTACCTATCGGAGATAAATCTCGAGCAAATCTTAGAGAAGATAGTACTCAATACGATAGAACAAGTAAGATCAGAACACGTAACTATAGAGAAAATAGTTGGGCCTGGCTTCAGAATCCCAATGAAGTCTTTAAGTCGTTAACCTATAATGATTTTAGGAAAAACCTAGGTTAAAGGAGAATCGACTCTAGTATGCTACTAGTATCACACATAAGGTGTGGGGATTAGGTTTTCCAGTTGCTAGAGTTCTCTCTTACATAGTCTTCAAATCAGGGTTTGATAGCTTTAAAACAAAGCAATCAATATTCACCATTAGATGAAATCCTGATTTAAGATTCAAGCTAAGTTTGCTTAAAACCAAAGAAATATCTCTCCACCGTTAGATGGTCTTATCATGCTACACACAAATGAAATATACCTTCATTTAAATATGGGTAACCGTACCTAAACGTGTATATTGAGTTGGCTCAATAATAGTTAACCGAAGTTAGCCATATGAACACTTTTGTATTAACCACATTCATCTAACACTTCTATATCAAATGATAATCAAATGAATCTAATTGTGTTACTCATAGAGTTGTTCAATTGTTTATATTCTCATAGAAGTATACAAGACACAATTGAAACAAAATCGGATTTGATTCAAGAGAATCAATTCATGAACATTTGGCCAGGGTTTGCAAAGATTGCATTCCTTAATATATAAATGTATTTGTTCATGAGTATAAAATCATACTTAACAGATTTTAGAACTTAAACCAATTTAGTTTGCAAACTGGTACGCAAACTTAAGTTCCGGACTTTGGTCACATCCGACAGTTCTCAAATGGGTATGCATACTGTCGTACCGGACCTAACTCAGGTGAAACCGTTCGCATACTGGTATGCAAACTTAGTTCCCGGACCCGAATCATACTACAACAGTTTGCATACTGGTATGCATACTGTGCTATATCCAGACAATGGTTATTTGTTCTAAACTCCCAATTCAATCATTGAAACATCCTTAGAAGACGACAATAGCTGTCTCACACAAACTATTAGCTTATTAGTAATTTTCAAGTGATCGAATGATCAATACGAAACATTCCGAGTCTACATCAAATGACTGTCTCACACAAATCATGTAAGATGTTTCAAGGAAATTTTCACATGATCATATTTTGAGACATTATTTAGTTTCCAACAAATAAATTGTTTCCAACTAAACTCGTTAAGAATAATGATGAATGTAGCTAAAGCAAAAAGCTTTCCAACACATATTTCGAGAAAGATATAAGCGAGTTAAACTCAGCTCGAAATATGAAATGTGTATAATGTAAAAGTCTATATAGCTATACGACTTAGTCTCATTGGGAGATAGAATATAATAGACTTCTGAATGATATATAAGTTTTTAGTCTCCACATACCTTTTGTTGATGAAGTTCCTCCAAGCTCTCCTCAGTAGATCTTCGTCTTCAATCGATGAACGCCGTGAAGTCTAAAGCTCAACTACATATTCTATCCTAATCCGAGACATAGGTATAAGTAGACTAGAAATCAAGACTTATAGTTTTGATCACCTAAACTTGACAAACAAGCTTGAGATAGCAACGCTTGCGAGTTCGACCGAGCAGTGCTCTAACAATCTCCACCTTTGTCAATTTTAAGGATAAAACTATCAATACATATGGATTACAAAATAAATAAACTTTGTAGCTTCTCATCCATCATGCTTGATTTCCTTGGTTCTTCAACATTCCTTCAATTCTTCATCACTCAAAGTACTTCAGTGATTCTGAACGTGTTCAACTCAGCATCATTGTTGTTGAAGATCCATATACATAACAATAAGAAAACAAGTGTTCTCAATTATTGTTATATAGTGTCATTGTATTATTACAGAGCATCAAAGTTCAATTGTATCACAACTTTGACAATAATACTACAGTGATATGTATCACTCCCCCTTAGTCAATACTTCATCTCACAATGAAAACCACTCCCCCTTACAAAATGATCCGTAAAACATATATATGTAGTGTGAACTACAAAATAATTCTCCCCCTTTTTGTCAATATAAATTGGCAAAGGTACGAGAACTAGCGGGATCATAATGAAATTCTCAATGAGATTATTCATGACTAAAAGAGAACATATCAACTTTGTTTCGATGATTTCACATAGTCAAAACTTAGTGTATTCACTAAGGAGTTTATAAAGATACAAGATAACTCCTATAATATTCCACATCCGCACTCCCCACAAATATTTGGCAATTTAGCACAAGTTCAATTAAGAACTCTCCCCAATAAAATGTCATTCCTGAAAGAACAACAAGAGCGACCTTACTTTACAAGAAAAGAAGGATTTCTTTGGACATTAACAAATCACATGAAGCATGAATTTGTATCCAGTAAACTCGAATAAATTAACCACAAGAGAACCTTAATGATTAATTTAATCAAAAACGCTAAACTTAAGAAAACTTATGGATCCATAGTTTAGACCAAGCAACTACCCCTAGTTAACTTAGTTTCCTCATTATCCCTGCGCTTCCGACTTCGATGAGTGCACGCACTGGAACAATTCCTTAGGATCGTATTCCAAACAGTAAAAGAATAACAAATCTGTTTGGTAACAACTCTTTCGATTCGTTCAAGATAAATATATCTCAAGTCATACGCAAAGGCTCTTCCATTTAATCTAATAAACTCATTTTCCTGGTTAGATCAATCCATCCAATAACTACCAAAGTAGTCAAGTTTAGATTCGCAATCAATCGATATAGATTCCAACAAGAAACTATAAAGTGATGCCGATCTCACGCAACTAATCAATCGAATAATCTGATTCTAGTTGGATCCCAGCCGATCAAGGTTTGTGCACACCCAAAGATATGAGAACCAAATAATAAATATTATTTGTCTTCAAATCTTCTTTAATCTTCAATAATCACCCACACGCCACCACTTGAATCTCTTGTGATCAATCACACACAGAACGGAGTCTGTTAACAATGGATTATCACAAGATGTCTTTAGATCTACAAATAGTTCTAAAGATCCCTTCGATACTTCGATCTAGTTTGAGTGAATCTTATATCAGAAGAGAAGATTCAAGAATAAACAAACTAGGTGCAATCAAAGTTTCAACAACCGTTAGTCAATCAAATCAATCGAAAACTAATAACACTGCAATTATCTAGTTTCCCACCAACGGTACTCGTAGAGCTTCTTGATCCCACAGAAGTCTTTAAACGAGCGGTCGTAAGAGATTTCGCCTAATTAGGGTACTTTCCTCTCCGGATAGACGTCTCCACCAGAAACAACAAAAAGATGAAGTTTGCCTGGCTCTTAGGATAGTTTGCTAAAAATGCAAACTTAGGTATTTATAGACCAAGGATGTTTGAACACCAAGGAATTTCCAAAACAGAAAATATTCTTAAGATATGCAATGAATAGCAAAATTCGGTTTTCCTAATTCCAATAAATGCTTGTCAAAAATTTCCGAAATCTCTCATTAGAAAATATCAAATTAGTAAATGCACATTACTAATTTTTATTCTCTAGAGAAATGCATTTAATTGCTGGTAATTAAAGCATATAAAACCAAAAACCTTAATTAAAAGATTCTTAATTTATTTCGGCACATGATCTCCTTGAGTACTAAGGAATATCTTTGAACAATAAATGATAAGAGTTATTGAACGTGTTCAAAGTATGTTGACATCTTTTCACTGTAAATCCTTATTCATGGATTTACATTCTTGGAATCGGTTATACCACACTTCCAAAGAAGTTTAGAATTGGTTCACCTGTATTCTAAGATCACTATGTGATTGATCAAATATCAAATCACATACATGGGTTCAATCATTTCTACCAATCACTAGGATCGGTTATACCCTAATATGGAAACACTTGTGATCGGTCAGACAAGTTACCAGGACCGGTTACATCAGTTACCGGGATCGGTTACATCAATTACCAAGAGCGGTTACACCAATTACCAGTACCGATTACACCATTTACAAGGATCGATTACACAACACTCTGTGATCTGTCACACCAATTACTAGGATCGGTCACACCAATTACAAATATCGATCATACCATCTCATGGTGATTACTTAGGATCGGTTACACTAATTAATAAAAACTAGTCATACCAAATCATAAGTTAGGCATTGTGATTAGTTATACCAAGATACATAAAAAAGTTACGATCGGTTCTACCATCTCACACATATTGGTAATCTAAAGATTTGCAATGAATAGCCGTACCAATAAGCCTAGCGATTTCCCTTTCGATTCATAAAACAAGTTCATGAATGTACTTCCTTTAAACAAATTTAAAACATTGTTTCCTAGGATGAAATCTTCACCATAACCCATTCATATAATCATAACAATATATACAAGATTATGTCGATGTCATATATACGAAGTTTAAAAGATAAGCGTTATACTTCATAGTCTAATTCCCTAATACTATGATCATACAAATATGACCATGTAACATCACTAGAGTATCATAAAATATGTATAGTATATACATCTTCGCAGTTATGTTTTCAATATAGCACGACTTGAAAGATACATAAGGAATGAAAGCAGTTCAAGTCAATATTACTAACCTCAAGAGGAAGGATGATGTTGTCGTTGTAGTTCGCTTCTTCTTCACTTTCTTCAGGTCTTCAGGGTAATACTTATATGTCTCAACATTCTTAGAAAATCTAGTCTAACCTAAACGAAGTTTACTCTAGTATACAATTAAGCGACTTAAGATGAGTTTTGAGTCACTAAAATATGACAACCAAACTTGACATACCAACGCTTGGTGAGTTCAACCGAGCTATCCCCTAACAAACATGATTTGATATTTTAAATCATTTCTTTTGCTGATGAAACCCTTCACCATAGCCCTAAAGTTATTATCATTTTGACAAATAGATAAAAAACAGTTAGAGGAGGAACCTTTTTCATCATTTGTACACTTCTCCTTTTTCTTCCTTGAGGATTAAATTCCTTCACACAGATACACATTAACTGCTTTTACTGCAATCCTTTTTGTGGTACCTCTAGTTACAGGAGCCATGATATCGTATCTTTCAAAGAAAAAAAAGAGTGAAGGGCATTTTGATTATAAATGAATATAAATAGAGCACCGGATATGTAAACCATAAAAAGAACTTTGACAAAGTCTTCATGGTCCACGATCCATTATCTATTTTTGATAAGAAAATATTCAATTGCAAATCTTAACTTAAATAATCGAGGATAAGTAATTAACAACTATACAAGACTTGAGCAACCTTGATGCAATCCTCAAAAAGGATTGCAGTAAAAGCAGTTAATGTGTATCCGTGTGAAGGAATTCAATCCTCAAGGAAGAAAAAGGAGAAGTGTACAAATGATGAAAAAGGTTCCTCCTCTAACTGTTTTTTATCTATTTGTCAAAATGATAATAACTTTCGGGCTATGGTGAAGGGTTTCATCAGCAAAAGAAATGATTTAAAATATCAAATCATGTTTGTTAGAGGATAGCTCGGTTGAACTCACCAAGCGTTGGTATGTCAAGTTTGGTTGTCATATTTTAGTGACTCAAAACTCATCTTAAGTCGCTTAATTGTATACTAGAGTCAACTTCGTTTAGGTTAGACTAGATTTTCTAAGAATGTTGAGACATACAAGTATTACCCCGAAGACCTGAAGAAAGTGAAGAAGAAGCGAACTACAACGACAACATCATCCTTCCTCTTGAGGTTAGTAATATTGACTTGAACTGCTTTCATTCCTAATGTATCTTTCAAGTCGTGTTATATTGAAAACATAACTGCGAAGCTGCAACCTTGATGTAATCCTCATATTCTCAAGTTAATAATGAGGATGCATACATTACTATAATTAGATAGTGATGAGGTGAGCAGAATGCTCACATCTTGTGTCACATGATGACTTATCAAGGTTTGTTGTATAAACATACTTTTTACCTCGTCTAACTCTGGTTCTCTTAGACTTCTTCTTGTCTTCAGGAGTTCCCTGTTGGTTACCCAAAGCCAGATTCATCCTTTGCATGTCATTCTAATGTTTGGCAATTCGTTTGTTGTTCTTCTTGAATTTACAACACTTACTTTGAATATGATTCGCATTTCCACAAAACAAACAATTCAAGGACGAATTTTCATTTTGCTAATTTTAATCCTATTTATCACAACTTTTAATATCCATTATTCCAGAACCGGCCGGAACAAAAGAATTTTTTGTTCTCACAGTCTTTCTTTTGAACCCTAAACCATTTGTGTTTCCAAAAGACTTCTGACCAAATAACATTGCTGAAATCTTGTCAGAGCTTCAAGAAAACCTTTGCATGCCACACTTAAGAGTATTAATCTCTTTTTCTTTTAGAGATAGGGTTCTGGTGAATTCATCATTAAGACAGTCAAGATTTTTCACCTGAAGTGATGATTCAAGTTTCTCCAACATCATCTTTAGTTGAAGATTTTCTTGGTGATTTTTTTCATTTTTATCCAAGAATTCAAAAATCTCAGTGTCAGACTCGCATTCCGAATCAGAATTTGAGTTAGTAGAAGTTTTTGCTGTGAGAGCTGAAATTTCTGTGCAAACTTTGGAAGTATGCGAATTGACCAACTGTATGATTTTTCCTGTATTGAATCATCTGAAGCATCAGAGAGAGAGATATTCCTCAGATCTTTTGCTTCTTCTCACAATATCCTTGATCTTTTGTTAAATCAATGACCTGTCAGGATCAATATGATTTGGACAACATTCATCATCCCAAAACAAGTTAGGAGAATTACTTGTGTTGGTCACAGCATTGAACGTGGAAGTTCTGACTGTTTTTTTTTTTTGCTTAATAATAAAATTTTATGGATTTCAAAAGAGTTTACAAAAAAAATTCAGAAACAAGAGAAAAGCAATCTCTCATGGTTGAAATGCTTACAGTCAAAATGCTTACAGTCAAGCATTTTACCCACAATCTCACCCAAACCTGTAATATGTAGTATCAGGATTTTCCATATGTAACATAAAAGAAGGCCTACACAAGAAATTTTTTATTTCACCTCTAGGTAAAGTATCCCCCATCTTTGCCATGCTAGCAGCAGAGAAGTTAATCTCTATAACTGTGTATAAAAGTGTAACTAATAAGAGCTTCCACTATTTTATTCCACCTAGTTTGCACATACCATGGTACTTTTTTGGCTGCAAAAGAATTAAGAACTGACATAAAATCAGTCCTAATGCATAACTGGAAGAATCCCTCACTTATTGCCCATTCACATGCATTTATTACACTAAACACCTCTGCCATGAAATTGGTAGCAATGCTCATTCCTCCTGCAACAACAATCAAAACTGTACCTGTATTATCTCTGCCTACAAAACCATATCCAGCCTCTCCAGGGTTATTTCTTGCAGCTCCATCACAACACAATAAGATTTAATTCCTAGTGGGGAAGGAAAAGAAACATTCCTGTATTTTATACCTCTTCACCCTCCTGCATTTCATACCAATTTTTTTAAGAATCAATAAGTCCTCCACTGTATTCCACATACACCCCTTCATCCTAACTTCACACTCCTTAGTAAATTGTAGGATTCTTTTCTTCAGCTCCTCTGCATTTGGATGCACTCCATCATAAACATCTTTGTTTCTAAGAAAGCATAATTCTTTCATAGTTATAAAAGCAGCAGTCCTCCAGATTTCTTGTAATGCTGGACTTTTGGATTTTGCCAGAGTAAAGATTTTAACTATGGATATAGGATTGAAGAAAGCAAACATTCCACCTATCCATTGCCAAATATTTTCACTAAAACTGCAATACCATAGTATGTGCTCAGTAGATTCTTCAGCTTGCCTACATAAAGAACACCTTGATGCTAGATTGAAACTATTTTTTCTCATATTCTCATCTGTATTCCATACTCCTCTCATTATCTTCCATATATTGCTTGATATACTAGGATGTATTGTGTTCTTCCAAATCTTCTTTGTCCAATGCAGGTCAGGATATTTTTTCCTTATACAGTTCAAAGCAGTAGAAACTGTAAAATCACCAGTTTTTGACCATATCCAAATTCTCCTATCATTCTTTCCATCCACTACTGGTAAATCATTTACATCTATCAAGCTTGAAATTTCAGAAGGAATAGACCATTCACTGCCCCTTAATAGATGTTTCACCTTGAGCTCAGGATTCTGCAACATAAAAGTATTGTCAGGATATAAGGATTTCAATGTTTGACTTGTGATCCATATGTCATTCCATACATAAATCTTTTCTCCATCACCTACAAGCCATATTGAATTATTAAAAACCTCATCAAGAACCCATTTAATCCCAGTCCATATAGAAGATTTCTTATAATAGTTTATCCATACACCATTTTTATCTTGAAATTTAGCTTGAATTTTTTTTACCCATTCATCATTATCATTTTGCATTTTCCAAGTCAGTTTCATAAGAAGTGACTTGTTGATGACTTTTAAACTTCTCAGACCTAATCCACTTTCTGCAAATGGAACTTTTAAACTTCCCATTTTAATGTTAATAATTTCTTCTTAGATGGATCCCCCGACCAAAGAAAGTTTCTAATTATTCTATCACACTCAAACAAGACTTTCTTAGGCCATATATATATAGACATATTGTATATTGGTATGCTGCATAACACATGCTTCACTAACACAAGTCTCTCTTGAAAAGATAACAGTTTACCCATCCATCCAGGCATTTTGCTATGTAGAGAATCAACACAGTCCCATACATGACATGCTTTGATTCTTCCTGGTATTAAGTTAACACCTAAATATTTATCTGGTAACTTTGAGAGTGGCATGCCACAATTATTAGCAATTTGCATCTTCCTGCTTTAAGTAGTACCTCCAACAAAGCACTTGCTTTTTTCCAAACTTACCACTTGACCAGATGATTGCTGATAATCTTTCAATTTTTTTAATAATCTATCAATATTCCTCTTGTCACCATTGCAAAATAAAAAGATATCATCAGCAAAGAAGCTGTGTGATGGTTGAATTCCATTTATATTGACCATTGGAATCAATTTTCTCTCTTGCATCAGGTATGATATTCTTCTACTTAAGATTTCTTGAGCAATTACAAACAAGATAGGTGAAAGAGGATCACCTTGTTTTAAGCCTCTGCCAGTTGAGAAATATTCTGCAGGACCACCATTAACCATCACAGAAATTCTAGTAGACTGAAATAACACCTTTAACCAGTGAATCAGCTGATATGAAAAACCAAAAGTGACCATAGCTTGAAATAAGAAGTCCCAACTAAGAGAATCATAGGCTTGTGTTATGTCCAGCTTCATCCCTACATTACCACCTCCTCTAGTTATTTCCATTTCATTGATTAATTCAGATGCTAACACTATTTGGTTATGTATATTCCTCCCCTTAATAAAAGCACCTTGTTGTGCAGATACTATCTTTTCAATCACACCACCCATTCTAGAAGTTATTATCTTAGTTATTACTTTAAACAAAAATTACTTAGACTAATAGGTCTAAATTGAGTGGCTTTCTTAGCTCCTTGAACTTTTGGCAGAAGTGTAAGGAAATTTGCATTCATACCTTTTGAGATAAAGCCTTTGCTCCAACAGTATTGGATTGCCAAGATTAAATCCCTACCAATTATATCCCATGTGCTTCTATAGAACCAACCAGCAAATCCATCAGGACCAGGAGCACTATCTGGATCCATATAAAAAACTGCTTTTTGTATTTCTTCATTAGTTGGGACAGCATCAAGCATATAGTTATCTTCATCAGTTATGACTTTGGGAATGTATGCAAATATATCTTTAGCAAGTGTCACTTCTTGCATTTTAAATTTGTTTTCAAAATGATCTACAAGAATTTTTGATATTTCTTGTTGAGTAGAAACAATGTTACCAACTGAACTTTCTAATTCTATAATTGCAATATGTGCTTGCCTTAACTTTATAGAAGTATGAAAGAAACTGGAATTAGAAGCACCATCTTTCAACCATTGAACTCTAGCTTTTTGTTGAGTTATCTCCTTGTTTTGTTGCAACAGAATTTCTTGCTTCCCTCTAGCAATTATAAGTTTATCCATTAAAGCTATATCATCTGGTTGCCTATATAGGTTTAAAGCAGCTTGCACCACATCTTTTTCTGCATTCTGTAATTGAATTCTCACATCACCAAAAGCCTCCCAGTTCTACACTTTAATGATTTGTTTCAATCTTTTTAACTTACTCAAAAAACTGAAAGCAGGATTACCAGATATGTCATCTTCCCAAGAGTCTTTTATTATCTTCAAGAAGTCAGGATGACTAAGCCACACTTTTAAAGCCCTGAAATGAACATTTGCAGGTTTTGGAATGACTGCATTTGCTCCCAATAAAGCACTATGATATGAAGTACCTCTAGCACCCACTTTGTAGCACCAACCAGGATAAAGCTCTAACCATTTAATATTGAAAACTGCTCTATCAAGATTGCAGATTTTTTTTTTCCTACTCTATTGTTACACCAAGAAAATTCAACTCCAGATTTTGGTGCTTGTATCAATCCACATGCATGAAGACAATTATTAAATTCATTTATGGAAATAGTTAAAGGACTCCTTCCCTCTTTTTTCTCTTCAGCACACATAATGGTATTAAAATCTCCAATGACCATCCATGGTTTATCTTAAGAATATAAAAATTCTAACTCTTCCCAAAGTTCTCTCCTATCAACAGTTAAACAAGCTGCATGAACTCCAGTTACTAATACTTCCCCAACACCCACAGTGATGGATTGAGAAGAAATGGATACCATTGTAGGTGTAGAAATATTTGCACTCCAAAATATCCAAATGTTACCTTTTTTATTTGCAATAGAATTATGAATTAGTTTGTAATGCATATTTGGTAGATTTAATCTCTTACAAAAATCAGCAGTTACTCTTACCTTTGGTTCAGCAACAAAAACTAAAGAAGGACAAAAGGAATGTACCAAACTTTTTAGTTTGTCTTTGGATTTTGGTCTCCTCAAGCCTCTGACATTCCAAAATAACTCTTTCATTTAGATGATTGTGTTTGAGAAGAACTACTTCTCCAATTACCAAATTTGCTGCCATTTGAATTTAGATTTGCAGCTTGCTTTCTTGTTGTGACTTTACCCACATTATTAGTCTTTTGTTTTGCAGGAACTATATCAACTGAGTTTGTATCACTCTTCCCACAAGGAGGTAATACCTTGACAACAACATTTATGGAAGGAGAACTGACAACATCCTTAGTTACTTGTTCCACTGATAGAGCAGGAAACTCACTATGTGATTCCAAAATATTCTCATTCATATCTTGAAGTATCTGAAACTGACCGGAATTAAAGTTCTTTTCCTGTTGACTTGAACATTCTGCATTATAACTCAAAGAAGGAATAATTGTGTTTATAACACTATCTAACACTTGAGTAATTTGTATATCTTCTGCATTAATATTTTTATCTTGTTGAGAGGTTGAAGGTATACCTGTCAATTTTTTATCAGTGAAACAAATATCAAAACCTTTGTTCTTCTTTTTATTATTCACTCTCCTCCACACTTTAGGTATTTCCTTAGGCACAACTGGAATTTCCTGTTGCTGTCCCTGTTCTTTCCTTTTTGATCTACATTCAGCAGCATAATGACCAATCACTAAACAATAACTGCAAAATTTAGGTAAATTTGTGATTTGCACCACCTGTTCAAAACTCTCATACTTAGTATCAACCTGCACCTTGCTAGGAATGTACTTTGTTAAATCAATCTCAACTAAAACTCTAGCATAATACCCAACTTCCTTTTTGAGAGTTGTTTCATCCACCTTAACTGGTTTACCAATTGATCTACCAATATGCATCAGGATACCCTCCTTCCAATATTCTATACTCAGACCTGGGAATTGTACCCAAACATAAGCTGTTGTTGATTTTTGATTTGCCAGATTAAAATTAGGTTCCCAGGCCCTAATTTTTAAAGTTTGAGCTTCAACTGGCCCAAAACCCTCCCAGATGTAATGTTTATCCTTAGCATTATCTAATTTGATTATGAAAAAACCTTTACCAAGAGGAATACATTGAATTGTACCTTTTAAGTTCCATTGTTTCTTCAATATCGCCACAGCAGAATCGAATTTAAGCTTTACCAAATCCAATCATCCAATTAAACTATATCTCTATTCATCCAAACTTTCATCAATTAGTTCATCCGGAATGAAACATACTGGTTTGGTTGATGTTTGCTCAGAAAACTTGACTGAATTGTTTTGATTTGAAGAATTACTCCCAAAATTTTGTGGAACTGACCTAGAAGAAAAATCTGTTTCGGGTCGAGTTTCCATATTTAGATGTAAAAATCTTGAATTAAAGAAGAAATAATGGTAAGAAACAATCACCAATCATAGGATCTGATCAGTAAAACACCTGGATTTAATAGATTAGACACAAAAATCGAAAAAAACAATGAAGACTTTTAGTGACCGAGTTGATCGTTTGAGTTAACCCCGATTCGCAGAGCTAAAATTTCATGTTTAACTTAACTTTCATGTTTAACCTCGAGTTAAGGAAGTTCTGACTGTGTTCTGATCATGATCAAGAACTCTTAACTTTCCAATAAGTGAGTTTCTTGAAAGTGTTTCAATGTTATTTCCTTCAACGATGGCATGTTTCTTAGAATCGTATTTAGCTGGCAATGATCTGAGAATTTTCATCGCAATGTCCTTTTAAGGAATAGTCTTACCCAATGCAAAGGATGCATTAACAATTTCATACATTTTGTGATTAAACTCATCAACTGAATCTTCACCATTCATACGAAGGTTTTCCTAATCAGAATTTAGGTTTTGAAGCTTAGCTTCCTTTTTAGAGGTATTCCCTTCAAATACGGTTTCTAAGATATCCCAAGAATCTTTAGACCGAGTGCACGTAGTCACATGGTGATGAAGATATGGGGTAATGGCATGTATGATAGCATTTAAGCCGTCAGAATTTTGCTTTGCAGCGAGAATCTAGTCAGGCTCATACCTACCAATATCCTTTGCAACAGATATACCGTCTACTGTAACTATTGGAGGATTATAGACATTAACAACATAAACCCATGATTGAAAATCACGTGCTTGAAGAAAGGCACACATAGCAATTTTCCACCATAAGTAATTCGATCCATCGAAGACTGGCGGTACGTATATATACATAGCGCTTCTGTCTATAGAGTCAGATTGCTACAAACACAGACTTATGAGGTCTTGGCATGTTTGCCTGCTCTGATACCAATTGAAAAAACGGAGGTCTAACAACCACACCCAATATTTTTTTCGGCAATCTGTATGGACTAACTCCAATATAATTCAAAGATAATCAACTAGACAGTCAGACTCAATCAAGGAAATATATCTAAGAGTTATATCTCTGTTTCTCAATGTAATCAGCAAATCAAACAGATACGAATCCGTGAGCCTGATTATTATGAGAAATAACTTGAACGGTAACAAATACCAATTTTCAAGTGGCAATCAATTTCAATCGACAACCAAAGGTTGGATTTACCAATTGATTGAACTACGCACAACCTGTGATATTTCAATTATATAAACAAATATAATGCATAAAAGAAATAGCACAAATGATGTGTTTTGTAGTTGTAGTGGTAAAAAGATTCGTTGCTCGAACTTGTGAAGGATAACTTTAGACTTAAATTCAAAACTAAATAGAAAAATCACTAAAAATTATAGCAAACACTGACAAAGTTGATTTCAATATTAAAAGAACACTGAGGATAAGATTCCACTATTTTTCCAAGTTCAAAGTGATTTTATCTAGTATTTATATTTATTCAATTTTTGCGTTTAATTTGATTCTAAGCTATTGCAACATATAGATTTTCAAAATAACAAGTGTAAATCCAAAGTATAAAGCATCAAGAACCTATGGCTAAGCATGCTCTATCAAAAGAAATAACAATTTCTTAACAAAAATCATTCAAACAATTATAAATCAAGGAAAATAATCATAAAAATAATTGAAATAAAATAAATAAAATAGAATATACCACTTTTTGTTGGAAAAATAGCTTCCTCTATCGCCTCAGCAATGGGGTTTAGCTCCTCATATTAATCATAATCTCAAAATACATGTTTATGGCTCTAAAGTTGATGAAAAGGGAGAAAAGTGTTAAAACAGCGGATTCTGCAGTTGCTGAAAGTCTAAATCAGAAGTCGGAATTGTTGCTGAAAGGCTTCGGTGACTGCAGGAAGATGCGACCGTAAATCGTTGTCACTGAAAATAAGTCTGCTTCTGCAACTGTCTCTGAGGGTCTAATGTTCTTCGTCTTCTTCTTCGCAGCAGCAGCAGGAAAGTTTCTGTATCGATTCCAGTTGATTTTTTTACGCTTCTAAAAGGCTCTAAACTTCTCCTAAACTTTGTTGCTCCTCAATATGACTCGAATCAACCTATATATATCCCCCAAACCCCAAAATTACTCGAGTTAATCCAAATCTTTTTGTTTTTTTCTTCACCGCACGTTACGGGATTTTAATCTTCTTTTTACGCGTCAACTTGGTTTCCAAACTCTCTTAAACTCTCTCAGGACTGAATAAGGACTCCATACACTCCTATCTTGCCGTAAACTCT
>JAJJMB010008951.1:4272102-4304611 GCA_023531105.1 Papaver atlanticum | reverse complement strand
AATATATACAATAGAGATGAAAATAGACACATAAATGCGTCTATCAACAAACACCAAAAGTTTTGTTAACGAGGAAACAGCAAATGCATAAAACCCCCGGGACCTAGTCCAAATTTGAACACCATATTATATTAAGCCGCTACAGACACTAGCCTACTACAAGTTAACTTTAGACTGGAATGTAGTTGAGCCCTAACCAAGTCTCACACCGATTAAGGTACAGTCGCGTTCCTTACACCTCTGAATCCCAGCATGACTCTACGCACTTGATTCCCTTAGCTGATCTCACCCACAACTAAGAGTTGCTACGACCCAAAGTCAAAGACTTTATAAACAAATCTTTCTCCCATAGAAAAGTCTATTCTGATAGATAAATCTGTCTCCCACAAAAATACCTATGAAATTTTGTTCCGTCTTTTGATAAATCAAGGTGAACAGGAACCAATTGATAATTCGATTTTATATTCCCGAAGAACAGCCTAGAAATATCAAACACCTCATAATAACTTGACTATATGGTAGTAGAACAAGTTATTGTGGAATCACAACGAATGAGACGAGATCTTTGTGATTACTTTTTATATCTTACCTATCGGAGATAAATCTCGAGCAAATCTTAGAGAAGATAGTACTCAATACGATAGAACAAGTAAGATCAGAACACGCAACTACAGAGAAAATAGTTGGGCCTGGCTTCAGAATCCCAATGAAGTATTTAAGTCGTTAACCTATAATGGTTTTAGGAAAAACCTAGGTTAATGGAGAATCAACTCTAGTACGAAACTAGTATCACACAGGAGGTGTGGGGATTAGGTTTTCCAGTTGCTAGAGTTCTCCCTTATATAGTCTTCAATTTTGGGTTTGATAGCTTTAAAACAAAGCAATAAATATTCACCGTTAGATGAAATCCTGATTTAAGATTCAAGTTAAGTTTGCTTAAAACAAAAGAAATATCTCTCCACCGTTAGATGGTCTTAGCTTGTTACACACAAATTAAATATACCTTCATTTAGATATGGGTAACCGTACCTAAACGTGTATATTGAGTTGGCTCAATAACAGTTAACCGAAGTTAGCCATATGAACACTTTTGTATTAACCAAATTCATCTAAAACTTATAGATCAAATGATAATAAAATGAATCTAATTGTGTTACTCATAGAGTTGTTCAATTGTTTATATTCTCATAGAAGTATACAAGACACAATTGAAAAAAAATCGGATTTTATTCAAGAGAATCAATTCATGAACATTTAGCCACGGTTTGCAAAGATTGCATTCCTTAATATATAAATGTATTTGTTCATGAGTATGAAATCATACTTAACCGATTTTAGAACTTAAACCAACTTAGTTTGCAAACGGGTACGCAAATTTAAGTTCCGGACTTTGGTCACGTCCGACCGTTCGTAAACGGGTATGCATATTGTCGTACCGAACCTAACTCAGGTGAAACCGTTCGCATACTGGTATGCAAACTTGGTTCCCGGACTTTGATAGTTAAAACCGTTCGCATACTGGTATGCAAACTTCGCTCCCGGACCCAAATCATATTACAACAGTTTGCATACTGGTATGCATACTGTGTTATATCCATACAATGGTTATTTATTCTAAACTCCCATTTCAATCATTAAAACATCCTTAGAATACGACAATAGCTGTCTCACACAAACTATTAGCTTATATGTATTTTTCAAGTGATCGAATGATCAATACGAAACATTCCGAGTCTACATCAAATGACTGTCTCACACAAATCATGTAAGATGTTTCAAGGCAATTTTCACATGATCATCTTTTGAGTCATTATTTCCAACAAATAAATTGTTTCCAACTAAACTTGTCAAGAATAATGATGAACGTAGCTAAAGCAAAAAACTTTCCAACACATATTTCGAGAAAGATATAAGCGAGTTAAACTCAGCTCGAAATATCAAATGTGTATAATGTAAAAGTCTATATAGCTATACGACTTAGCCTCATTAGGAGATAGAATAAAATAGACTTCTGAGTGATAGATAAGTTTTAGTCTCCACATACCTTTTGTTGATGAAGTTCCTCCAAGATCTCCTCAGTAGATCTCCGTCTTCAATCGATGAACGCCATGAAGTCTAAAGCTCAACTACACATTCTATCCTAATCCTAGACATAGCTATAAGTAGACTAGAAATCAATACTTATAGTTTTGATCACCTAAACTTGACAAACAAGCTTGAGATAGAAACGCTTGCGAGTTCGACCATGCAGTGTTCTAACACTAAGTATTTATTACTATGTGAAATCATCTGGATAAGTTGATATGAGGAGTTGCATTTTAACTATGTTATTATGTAGTATCTCTATCCTCCTTAAACTTAAGATATCTTTTGGTTGTATTCATTATGATCCGGCGATTTTTGTACATTTGTTAATTTTATTGACAAAAGAGAGAGAATTGTTAGTAGTTTCATACTACATACATATGGTTTACAGATCATTATGTAGGGGGGAGTGAATCATTAAACAATAGGTTTCACCTATTATACAACAGATGTAAGTATTGATTAAGGGGGAGAAACATATCACCGTAGTATTACTTCAGAGTTGAGATACAATTGAACTTTGGAGAGAAGATAATAATACTATGTTTTTGTATAACGATGAATATTGTTATAGCTACGGATCTTCAATAACAATGATGCTGAGTTGAACACGTTCATAATCGTTGCAACATGAAATAACGAAGAGTTAAAGAAGAGTTGAAGAAACTAAAGAAAACAAGGCATGATGGATCGAGGAGTTTTTCGAAGCTTTATTTTTGTTATCCATATGTATTAATAGTTTTGTCACTAAAATTGACAAAGGAAGAGATTGTTAGAGCATTGCTCGGTCGAACTCATAAGTGTTTCTATCTAAAGCTTGTTGCCAAATTTAGTTGTCAAAACTATATCTTGATTTCTAGTCTACGATTAGTTAAGTATCGGTCTAGGATAGAGGTATTGAGAAACGAACCAGTCATCATCTGCATTCTACCGTTTGAAGGCGAAGATCAACCGAAGCTTTTGGAGAACTTCATCAACAAAAGGTAAGTGAAGACTGAACCACCTATTTCTCAAGTTATATTTACTTTTATATCCTTGAGATGTTTATCAAATAACTAATTAGACTAGCCTACATAAAAAATAATCTCGAGTCGAATTAATTAGTTCACGAATTTCTCGAAATATAATGACTAAGCTTAATTAACATTTGTTCATACTTGATCAATTTCGGTGGAGAACAAATTATTGTTCAGAACCAAATCATGATTCAAGTTTATCATTCAAATATAGCCTGGAACAGTGATATGTATATTTGATGTTATTCGAGAATGTTTCGAATTGATTTAGAGAAAAATATAGAACTACTATATTCGGAATACAGGATAGTGTTATCAGTCTTACAAACTGAGAAAACTGTTATATGTTTGAAGCCGTATTACATGTACTCGTACACGTAGCGGAGTAGCTATATATCTACTTACAGATTTGTGCGATACGCATATTCGTATGCACATCATGGGAAAATTTGTTTGTTTCGTGATCCGGATAGGTATGCATGTTCGTATGAAAACCATTTTGGAACTGTGGTAAGGGAACCGGGTTTAAGTATTCAAACCGGTATGCGAACCAATACAGTTCTATGTTCTTGAACCAGTTTAGTACTCAAATCGGTACGCAAACTAAAAAGGTTCTGTGAACTTCGGAACCGGTAAAGTCTTAAGGTTTCCAAACCGGTTCGCAAACTGAAAAAGTTCTTTCAACTCCAGAACTTAGTTTTGCACTTAAGTTTGCAAACCGGTACGTGAACTGAAAAAGTTCTGTCAACTCCGGAACTCGGTTTTGCTCATAAGTTTGCAAACCTGTCCGCGAAACATGACTCAGCTGATTCCCAAACGACTCATGTGTTTGTACTTTGTTCATTTACAAACTATGTCGATTGTGTTCAAATGCAATTAAATTATTTCTATGAGATGATTTGCATTTGATCAATTCTCTAAAACACTAGACTCATTTGATCACATGTTTATGACTCAAGATTAATGTCTTTGTGTTCATGAAAAATGAGTGTTAAGCTTTTAAGTTCAAATCGGCTAGTTTCGGATAACCATGTTGAACATAGTCTTTGTACACTGTTCGGTTACGGTTTACCTAACCAGAGTGTATACCTTGTTTATGTGAATAAGATTCAATGTTTTCATCTAACGGTGAATATTATTTGCTTGGTTCCAAAGCTATCTTAGCTTAAACCTAAAACAACCTATGCTTTGAAGTATATATAAGGGGAACTCTTGGCAACTGGGATCTTTGAATCCTGACACTACTTTTTGGTGTGTCCTAGTTGTATCTAAAGCTGACCTCTCCAGAAACCCTTTTAGGGTTTATCGACTATCAAAGACTTCATTGGGATTCGTGAAGCCAGGTCTAGTTATCTTTTATCTTGATAACTTGAGTATCCCGATCTTGTTCGATTTGGTTATTTATCACTTGAACAAGATAGATAGAAATCACAAAGTTATCTTCGTCTCAACTTTGTGATTCCGCAAGTTTTATACTTATGAGGTGAAAAATAATATAGGCTGCACTTCGGGTTGCATAAGTCCGTATTTTAAGGGTAGCTAGACTTCTGTCAAATTGCTATTGATTTCCATCACCTTGATCCTGCATTTGATCTGATCATCCGCTTCGATCGTAAATCAGGAAATCAATTATATAGGCTTAATTTGTGGGAGGCAGATTTGGTTTAAAGTCTTCAATTGAGTTGAAGAAACTCTTAGTTGGTGTGACATCATCTAAGGGAATCAATTGCGCAGAGTCCTGCTGGGATTCAAGAGGCGTAAGGAACACGACTGTACCTTAATCAGTGGGAGACTTAGTTTTGGATCAACTACATTCCAGACCGAAGTTTATTGGTAGTAGGCTAATGTCTGTATTATCTTATTACAGTTTGGTGTTCAATCTGGACTAGGTCCCGGGGTTTTTCTGCATTTGCGGTTTCCTCATTAACAAAATTTCTGGTGTATGTGTTATTTCTTTTTCCGCATTATATTATTTATCTTTATAATTGAAATATCACAGATTGTGCGTTGATCAATCAGAGTAGATACGTCCGACCTAGTTTATTGGATACGACTTGATTGATCCTTGGACATTGGTCTTTGGTACCATCCAAGAACTCTCTTTGTGATTAGGTTCACGGATTCAACTTTGTAAACGTTCTAATCGCAAGAGAGATGGAGAAATAACTCTAGACACTTTCCTTGATTGAGTTTTAACTCTCGGAGTTGTGTTGAGTTTGTCCATACAGGTTTCCTATGAAAAAGTATGTGGTGTATTTTGATACCCCCAGTGTTTTCATAAGGATTGTGGATGTGTTGGATACTTCTGCAAGTTTAGTGAATCGTTGAGTTGAGTTAAGTTCAGATAAGTTCCGAGGATTCTCATTAAGTTCAAATAGATTGAAGACCTATTTATATTGTATAAGTAGTTAACACATTGATCTCCAGTAAGTGTGACGGTTGCAGAGGAGTGGAAGAATGTGAGAGTGGGAAATCGTGGTTTAACGAGTTCCACATTGCGCGGGAGACTTGGTTGATTGTCCATCCACTACTTTGCTATCTCCTTCAAATGCTTGCACGACTTACTCACATTTTTCATCATGGATGTATTGTTACATCGCACATGTTGTATGCCACCATACGAAAACCCTAATGAATATATCCCCCAATGTGATATAATTGATGTCTCATGATTGTGGAGTCTGTAAGGAAGACGTGTATTTATTGGTCAATTGTTGACATGGCTAGACCATGAGTCTTAGCCTTGATGAGCCGAGTCTATGGATGGATGTGATATGCTATGTGACTCATGAATTGAGTATAAGGTGTCTGTTGGGACAGTAATAATGCAGAGTGAAAAGACGACGGTACCTAATTACACCACAATCTTTTATTTATCCACCTATAAGTCCTCTTACCGAAACTGATCGTCTATGGACTAAGTCGCGACAATACAACAAATTGGTATCCACACTTTGTATGATTGTCTATAGATACGAGATCGAGAAAATACGACAATCAAAGTGTGATACTTGATAATAGGTTCGGACTTAACCAAACTCTATAGGATCACTATCAAGTATATCGGAGTTAACGTTTGTGTAATTTACTTTTAATTATAATAAATAATTATAATTGCGGAAATAGAAAAGTAAAAGACACATCAATATTTTTTTAACGAGGAAAACTGCAAATGCAGAAAAACCCCGAGACCTAGTCCAGAATTGAATACTCTCAGAATTAAGCCGCTATACAAAATCTATACCAACTTCATATAGTTGAGACCAAACAACTACCCATAGTTCACTTAGTTTCCTCAGTATCCCTGCGCTTCCGACTTCGATGAGTGCACGCACTAGAACAATTCCTTTGGATCTTATTCCAAACAGTAAAGGAACAACAAATCTGTTTGGTAACAACTCTTTCGATTCTTTCAAGATAAAGATATCTCAAGTCATACGCAAAGGCTCTTCTGTTTAATCTAATAAAATCCTTTGCATGGTTTGATCAATCTATCCAATAACTACCAAAGTAGTCAAGTTTATATTCGCAATCAATCGATATAGATTCCAACAAGAAACTATAAAGTGATGCCAATCTCACACAACTAAACAATCGATGCGTATAAAACATTGTTTATAGTCGATGTGCATAAAGCATCATTGTTTTAAAGATCGCCTAAATTAGTCGGGAGTCGACCATCTTAAAAGAATAGTGTGACCGGGCACCTTTGGGCGATCGTTTGGTAGCTCTAGGGGTGAGCTACTGCTTGGTCGACCACTCCCTATAGGTGAGTAGCGGATAGTAGCCATTCTAAAATCCTACCGGTTGATCTAAATTGGACCTGGATCGCTCAAATTAGATAGCCAAGTTGAATGGCTGAGATAATTTGCGGCAGTTAATGACTGCTGTTGAGGCAGCACGAAGGGCTATCTTTGGGTGATCGTTTGAGGATAACATGGGCTAGTTATAGCTTGGCCGATTGCTCCTCATGGGAGGGAGGTGGCTGGTTATCACAGCGTCGCCCTATCGGTTATCTAACATCTGATCTAAACCGTCCAACCAAGCTAGCGAAGTTGGATGGATGAGATGGTTTGCGATAGCTATTTGCTGCCGTTGATTCAAATTAGGGTTTGGAAGCCATGTGGCCAACCCTTGTTTGACTGATCGAATGAAAGCGTTGGGCTCTAGTTTGAGAAGGACGATTAGCCATGTGCAAAGACGGGCGGTCATGATTAATTTGCCATTCGATTTGGCATGCGAAGATGGGCGGTCATGATTGATTTGCGATAGTAACATACTGCCGCAAACACAAATTAGGGTTTCAAAGCAGCCGCGTCTGCCCTAGTTCGATCGAATAGTTTGATGCGTCATTGACTTTCCATGAGCAAGTCGATCGACTGGGAAGAAAATTGGGCCACCGGTGAACACATTGGTACCTCTTTAATCATTTGAGATGCGGTCTAAGACGTCCAACTTGGACGGATGCGATGGGTTTTGAGACCCTTTTTGTCGGTCTTAGCTCGTTTGAGCTTGTTTTTCCAATAGCGCGATCACCCACATTAGAGTTAATCGTTCGAAGGCGCTGCAGATGTACTAGATGGGATCCGTTCGGTCGGGATGCTATTGGGCTCGCCGGCGGTCATCATGATGATTGCCTAATTCTGCCAGGAGTAGGCTAGGCTTGTTGAATTGCGTGGCCAAATTGTGTGGCCGTGATTATTTTTTGAGACTGACATGAACAGTCTAGATTTTCCTTAAGGAATTTAAACGCGTTCGATCGCGCTATCTTTTAATCAAAAAGTTTGTAAACACGCTAATCTCTTTATCAGAGAGTGGTGTAGCCTACGTGAGTGTTTTCATGCAGGTCTCAATACTGACACTTCGGGAGATTCATGCTACTCCGCTGTGAGTGAACATTAATCGTCATGTCATGCCAATATTGAGAGTTCGGCTGGGAACATAGCATAGGAAAATACTAGGCAGGTCATGCATTAGCGAATAATGGAATAGGTTAAAAATTTACAGAAAATCTGGGATTGTTGCTTCACGCACCATTCTTGATAAATTTCATAAATATGTTGAATTGCTCAATACATATTTAAGCGAAAAGGTTTATGCACTCATCACTTTCAAATAGCTTTCGATCCTTTGAAGGATGACAACGCATTAAAATACATGGTTTTATAATTTTATCTTTGAACTGAAAACCACCATCAACATTAAGTCCCCTTCTTAGCACGTAACAGTGACATTGTTGTGGGGTAAGCAATAGATGGTGACATACATGATGGGATAGAGACGAAGAGAATAGGCTTACCAGGAGAAGTCGACCGTTGGTGACGTGCAGGGCGGCATTGCTGCGGCCATGGAGCATCGGTGTGGTGGGCCCGGCTACTCTTCCCGCGTTCAAAACAAAGAAGACTTCCTTCTTTTGTTAGAACTCCGCCAAGCTTCCATGTATAAAAGGACGTCGACCCCCTCCACTTTTTTTTTTGTTCTTATCGTTTGCTTCAACTCTCGTCCTCATCATCCATCGCTCCCTTGCCACTGCCGTTAGCTGTCTCGTCGTCGCGCGTCCGCCAGTAGCAAGGGACGTGCTTCCTTCTTTTTCGTTCCTAGTTCTTTTTTTATTTTCTTTTTTTATTCGTGGATGTAAATCCTAGTCGTAGCTTTCGTGAACTCAGGAAATTTATCCCCATACGAATGACATCTCTTCGTTAGAAACATTGTAGTGAGCTTTAAAAGTAGTATCAATAACAACATTACTAGAATCATGAGTAAAGAATCATAGACGGATGTTGCCGTTTGCTCGTTTTTTTTTTTTTTTGCAAAAACCTAGTTTCAGGTTTCGACCATGGATGTAATACCCACAATGAAACTTTGTTCCATGGGTGTAAGTGCTCGTTCGACCAGCCATGTGCGCAGCTCGGCCGTGGGCACATATCCCGTGGCTAGAGCAGGATTCGCGCGCGGCTTCTCCTCTCGTCCTTGTTAGTTCGTTATCCCCATAATTTCCATCTTTGATCTTCGGCTATTAGTGATTGCATCAAAATTCCACAACAAGTTATGCGTATGATTCCTCTTATAGGATGAAATAGTGACTTTCTTCCGTTTTGTTTCGTTGTAGTTACTTGAAAGTGAACGTAAGTAAAAAAAATTAAGATGTCACTTGGAAATATTTCTGCCGCTAAGCTGGGAAGTGTTAACAACTCTAAAGATATGCCAAACATTGATGACGAGCTCTTTGTTGTGCCCTATCCGAATATTAGAACTCATCCTGGTCATAAGATAACCCACCTTACAGGTTCAGAGAATGAAGAGGCTGCTCCGTCAGTTTCTCCAGTGCGTGTGATGAGGTTTTGTCTTCAAAAGAAAGAGTATCGAGCTTCTCCTATTAATTTCAAAATTTTCCATAACCCGCTGCGCTCTTATGAAGGATGGATGAAGCATATGTTGGGCAGTGAGTGTATCAGAAGTAACCTGACGAAAGCACAAGTTATTGAAACTGTCATGGCGTCTGCAACACTTCACATTAGGAAAGATGCTGTGGGTTTGATCACTTTCATTTCTCGACGGTGTCCTTCTACGCACACAGCTATATGTAGATGGGGAGAAATGACCATCACTTTAGAAAGTGTAGCAGTTTTGTTGAGTCTTCCGGTCGCGGGGAATCTCGATTTTGAGTTGTCCACTAAAGAAGAAACGATGTTTGCCACTCTATAAGGCGGAGGGATATGATCCGAAGAAGAATGATGAAAAATGCTTTTATACTCGGTGGGTGTCTGAATGGTTTCCCACAAAACCGAGAGTAGGCCAAGTGTTGGACGATGCACTCAGTGTTGCTGCGTTTTTATCCTTGTGGCTGTCCAGAGACGTTTTTGATGATGGATCTAGTAAGAAGACTATAAGACGGAAGCTCGTTATGTTTGCTATTAAGCTGGCGAAAGGTGTAGTCCTCCCCCTAGGCAGCTTGTTCCTTGGGTCTCTGTACTCTCATCTGGATTCTCTGGCGGCGGATATGTATGCTTCCAACGGATATATGAAGGTGGAGTCGCATCTCCACATTGCTTTTATCCTAGCATGTTTATGGGTGCACTTTAAAGGTTATACTCCTGTCCCTGCAGCTTCGTTCTCCAGTTTATATGGAGATTCCAGAATACTCCGTTGGCAGAAGAGGCGTCCAAAGCCTGGGTTAAAGCTTATCAACTTTTTCGACAGCGTGCATGCCATAGATTTTCGTCCGTGGGCACCGGTTCATTCTTCTGTAGTTCAGCCAAAAACCTTTGCCGCCGCTCCTGATATAGTGTTGCACACTGATGGAAAAGATATAGCTTTGAAGATATCATATTTATGTGAAGCTGCACGCCGGGATATATTTCGTATTTCTTTAATGAATCCTTTACTGTAGTTCCGTATAACATTGACAGGTCCGCCCGTCATATGGGATTTGATCAAGGTGTCCCATTTTGTCGCCCGTCCACGCCTTCATCAGAGCTTTTGCCATCTGTTTTTGATGCTAGCCTTTTCGCCACAAAGATGAGCCTTCCAATCTTGCTCCCAGGGAGAAAACCAGTGGAAATTGATAAGTACAAGGAATTCTGGAGAGAAGAGCTCTTATCTTTTCATAAATTCGTGGAAGAAGTTATGACAGTTCCGCGTGACAAGCCTTCTCCTGATATTTTTAAGCGACATAAGCTGTTGAAGCCGTTTCCTTCGGGTAAACGAACTAGAATCAGTCCCCAGGAGAAAGAGGTGAGGTCCAAGACGCGTGCAGGCGGCATTCGAACGACTTCAACGGCTACGGTCATTTTTAATTCTTCCAATATGCAGGTACATACATTATTTCTCTTAACCAGCTGATTTTAATCATTTTGAGCCAGCCTCATTAAACATCTCTCTCCTTTTAAAATCAGGGTTTCGTGAATGTGAATCCTTTTTCTAGACTCGCACAAAGCTACAACACAGCTCCTTCAGAAGATAAATCTGGTGATACTGAGTCTCTCGAAGAGAAAACTAAGGATGAATGAGATTCAGGCTCCGACGACGATGAAGGAAACACTTCTAAGCGTAGTAGAGAGTTTGATCATTCTAGCGAGACGGAAGATGAGCTGGTACGTCTTTTATACATTTTCTAAAAATGATTCATCCCTTGATATGAAACAAACATTAACCAGTGATATTGCAGGTCGAAGCCGTGATGGAAAAAAATATTGAGGTAGAGATGTATGATGATGCAGGGAACATTGCTGCCTATCCATGGGAATGGAAACGCTGCATCCATGGCTATAGATGTGACTTCCTCCAAAGAACCTCTCGGAAATGATACGACGTTAGTTGTGCATTCTGTTGTTGGAGCCATTTTTGATCATCCTCTTGATGCCCCTTTCATAGATCATATGTTGGTTGGAGGATTTAGCGTGCCGGCTAAGTATGCGGAGTTGTATACCAAGATATGGAAGAAACACGATCACATAGCCACTTTTAAGAATATTAAAAGTCGTTTTGCATTAGTTAAACACGTCGAAGAAGCTCTATCCTCCATTCATGACATGTGCAGCGCGACTGGGTGCGCTGTTTCTGAGGAAGTAGTTCAAAACTGGGAGTTCCACCGGGATATGTTTGTGAACTTTGAGTTTAACGCCTCCTGGTTCTATGAAGGATTTTCCAAAATCCAAAAACTGCAAACTGAAATGACTGAAGTTCCTTCCGCAGATTTATTAACCAACATGAGGCAGAAGTTGAGAAGTTATCCCAGGAGTTGAAGTTGAATCAAACCACTATCCAAAATATGAAGGATGCTTTCGCCAAGAAGAATGAGCCATTGTTGGACGATTTCCCTTGAATGCTTTCACTTCATGAATTTTCTCCTCTTAGGCTTTTTTTTTTTTTTTTGAAAAGGCAAAAGACGTTTCTTTTATGGTTTTGATTTTCTGGATATGAACTAGCAGGTGATTGCTCTGTGAGGATTTTTTGAATTCGATTTACTCTTAAAATGATTTCATGAGTAATTTTATGGAAGTGATAATATTCGGATGAACTAACATGTTGGAATGCAAATAGCGCAACCCTTTTGGAAAAATTGTGAATGTTACATGAAAAAGGGAAACACTAGAGTAATATGATATTTTTAGAATAATCATATTACCGGCTCTATTCTCGACATGGGATGACGGCGAGTCCCCAGTAAATTTCAAAACAATTGATTGTGTATTGTTGTTTTACGAAACTTACTTGTTCACGAGACCCAATAATAAAACTGGCTTTCCTGGAGAACTATTTTGAATCCAGGTTATGACGCGCCTCTCAATAATGGGAAGTCTCCACCCAATTTGTTTTGTTGACTACATGTGTCGACTTGTAGAGGATTGGAGAATCTCCAATTCATAGACGTAATTCTCCATAGATAATCTTTTCCTGGACGATGCGCTTCAGGCCGTTGCATTCACTGGTAGGATGATGGATGAACCTGTGGTAGTGGAAATATCTTGAATCCGTCGTTTCTTGATTAGTTGGTAAGCGCCACACAGGAGGTAGTTCAACTACTCCGTTTCGTACCCAATCTCCAAGAAACTCCAGAACTTTCCTCATTGGAAACGGGTAGTGCGGGTACCCTTAATCTGGTTTTTCACATGTTAGTGGTTGTTGTCGTTAGAACTCCTGTGTGCCTTGATATGAAGCTCGTTTGGAGAGTGGAGTTGAGGTGCGAGTGTGCGTTGATATAGGCGCAGATCGTTTAGTTTGGCTGTTTTGCTGAAGTGCAACTTCTCTCAAGGGCTCTGCATCGGTGACAATAGCACTATGACGTGGTTGAATCGAGTACCGTTCATTTGTGCAGTTCTTGTCTTCATGGAGGCCTTGGTAAATTTCCCCTTCTTCAGGCGCTTCTCTGTTTGGTAAAGTTAGAGCGGTCGTGGTTGTGGATTGTTGCACAACTCTCTGAACTTCTGCGAGGGTCTTAAGATACAAATTTTCCAACAAAGCTTCATTAGCCGGTTCCTTACACTTATCCTGCAGGTAATGTGACACTCTTGGCGAGTCCCTTTCCCTGTGAAACTGTTTCGGCTCTTTGTTGTTGGCTGGATTTTATAGATTGTTTCCTTTCTGTTCATGTCCGATGTGGTTACGTATTCTGCCTGCATCGTTGTTGGCATGGGCGCAAACTTCAGGCAAAGATTCAACATTTTTGGTGTTGTCTTTAACATTGATGATGTTCCCCGGATAAATGTTTGCCGACTCCTTCCACAACCGGTTTGCTACACTCCTTAAGAGACAAAGTGTCTCATTTTTCCGTTCGGCGATATCAGCTTGACTTGTGAGGACATCTTCTAACATCCTAACCATGCCTTCCATGGTGATTGGGTTTTGATCATCTGTGACCTTCAGAGAATTCGGCTGGTGGGGATACATCACGGAGAAGAAGTTGGGATTGGTGATTGGAATGAAATCGAATTAACGACTGAGTTATAAAACTAAGATCTACCCGTTCTAGATTTAAGAAAATTGAAATGAAGATTGAAATTGATTTCTTGCAACCGAGAGATTAATCTCCCACTGTGGTCGCCAGTTATTTAAGGGTAAAAACCGCATCTGCTGTTTTTTGGTAAATTTGGGTGTTTTGATGAGAAACGAATTAGTACCCTAAACAAATGCACTGCACGAGAGTACTTTTAGATTCTAGAGATCAATCTATAAGACTCTGGCCTAAACCAAGAAATGGCCGTTCCAGATTCAATTCGGTCACAAAGTGAAGGAGAAGGGTTGATTTTAGAGAGGGAAGTGAAGAAGGTGTTTGAGATCAGAATGTTGAATAATGAAGGTGTGGCTTTTTTATGACTTGTATCAGAATATGGTTTCTGGATACTTGTGTTGATAACACTTGTCTTTTGAAATAGATTGAAAACCTATTTATACAAGTTATTGAGCGCACCCTGATCTCATAGGAAGTGGAGGAAGTTAAGTAGTGGAGAAGTGGAGTTGTACGGAAAGTGGTGATAATCGTGTTTCCGTTATGGGGAAGACTGGTCACACTCTCACCCACTACTCTCATTACTTGTTAACCGTCCGTCCTTTCCTGACACTTTCACGTAATGGGCGCATTGTACGCCACACGCTGTAAAACGCCAGACCAATACCCTAGTGAGTATCCCCCAGTTCGTGACATGTTTGATGTCTCGAGTAAATGGGTCAAGTCGTAAGACTTGCCACTAAAAGCAGCATGTAGTGCTTCTTAGGTCAAACAATAAAATTGTTGTGAAATCAGCGTTTATGAATCATCGTTTATAATCGATGTGTATAAAGCATTGTTTATAGTCGATGTGCATAAAGCATCATTGTTTTAAAGATCGCCTAAATTAGTCGCGAGTCGACCGTCTTAAAAGAAGAGCGTGACCGGGCACCTTTGGGTGATCGTTTGGTAGCTCTAGGGGTGAGCTACTGCTTGGTCGATCACTCCCTATAGGCGAGTGGCGGATGGTAGCCATTCTAAAATCCTACCGGTTGATCTAAATTGGATCTGGATCGCTCAAATTGGCTAGCCAAGTTGAATGGCTGAGATGATTTGAGGCAGTTAATGACTGCTGTTGAGGAAGCACGAAGGACCATCTTTGGGTGATCGTTTGAGGATTGATGTGATTTTCAACTTTGTTGTAGTAAAAGTTTTGTTGAGACTTGTGAAGATTTGAGTTTTTAAATTTAATAAAAATATACAATAATATTACAATTGGTGCAAGAGGTACTGAGACTAAGGATTTAGCCAATCTTCATAACATAAGGTTCACTTATTTATTCTCAACAATTTTATCTCAAGAAATATAAACATGGACTCTATTTTTTCCAAGGTAGATTCTAAAAACATTGATTGTAAATGTTAAGCGTGGGACATCAAATCACCTAAGCTAAGCATGACCCATCTAATCAAATGACAACCAATTTAATCAAATCATATTTCAATTAATTTTAGTGCAAAAGTCATAAAAAAGAATAAAACAAATTTACCCATGTATGAAGTTCGGCCTCCTCCGTCGTCCCAGTGTTAGGGTTTAGCTCCTCATGTTATAGACACTCTCAAAATATTTTTTATTTGCTCAAAAATTGTTTACAATGGTGAAAACGGAGAAAATAGTGAAAAACAGTAATTTGCGACGCACAAAAATCGTCACAAAATGACCGATACAAGAGAAGTGCTGTAGACTCTGTTCCGCGGTCGCTGGAAAGGAGTTGGGAACTGTCGCATTTAAGCGACAGTTTTCAACGACTTTCCTTTACAGGCTTTTGTTCTTCGTGTTCTTCAGTTCTGCAGCAGCAGCAGCAGAACCCGAGTTTCCGCAACTCGTGATTTCTTCTTCTCTGGCTCTCCTAATCTCCCCAAACTCTCGACACCCCTTCCTTATACCTGGAGAAATCTATTTATACTCCTAATCCTCCTTTAATCCGGCCATATCTCCCAAATAATCTTCATTTATCAATATTATTCTCCACGGCCAAAATTTCCATTTTTTGATCTTCCACGCGTTCTCAGCTGTCAACCTTCCTTATTTATCTTCTTCACGCATCTCTGTAGTGCAACACATTCGAAACTCATGCATTACACGCCTCAAACTCGTGACAAATTCACTTGAACCCGTGAAAACTTGTGTCCACTGTTTTGGATTAAAACACGTTATTAAGCCAAATTTGATCGGAAACAACACCCATACCAGCTTTCTATAGTCATATCACGTCTACCCACTAAGTTTCAGGGATTGAATCTCACTAAATCACGTCCAAACATCCGATCGAAATTCTGCCAGTGAAGAGAAATGTTTTCCCGCCAAAATTCATTTTTTAAATTTGAGAAGAAGATGTCATTCCCCTAATCCTGCACGGGTGTCCCTTTAGCACTTGTCTTATGGAGTGCAAATAGTAATTTTTGGGCGTAGATAGTAATTTTTCTGGGGTTCCTCCTACACATTTTTGGGGTGCTTCCGGTGCATTTATGGGGTGCCTTTAGTACTCTATCCTGAGGGGGGAAAACACCACTTTTCGAGCCAATTTTGCCGCAAGAGCTTATTCCCTAGAAAAGACTTAAAACAACTTTATTAGAAATAAAATGAGTCCTAGATAATGTAGTAATGGGTGAAAATGCGTCACACTTACGTGCTTATCAAGGATCACACGGGCTAGTTATATCTTGGCCGATTGCTCCTCATGGGAGGGGGTGGCCGGTGATCACAGCGTCGCCCTATCGGTTATCTAACATCTGATCTAAACCTTCCGACCAAGCAAGCGAAGTTGGATGGACGAGATGGTTTGCGGCAGCTATTTGCTGCCGTTGATTCAAATTAGGGTTTGGAAGCCGTGTGGCTAACCCTAGTTTGGCTGATCGAATGAAAGCACTGGGCGCTAGTTTGAGAAGGCCGATCATCCATGTGCAAAGACGGGCCGCTGGTGCGCACGCTGACATCTCTCGGTCCATCTAAAATTAGATCTAAGCCATTCGATTTGGCTGGCGAAGATGGGAGGTCATGATTGATTTGCGATAGTAACATACTGCCGCAAACACAAATTAGGGTTTCAAAGCAGCCGCGTCTTCCCTAGTTCGATCGAATGGTTTGATACATCATAGACTTTCCATGAGCAAGTCGATCGACTGGGAAGAAAATTGGGCCGCCGGTGGACACATTGGTGCCTCTTTGATCGTTCGAGATGCGATCTAAGCGGTCCAAGTTTGACGGATGTGATGGGTTTTGAGACCCTTTTTGTCGTTCTTAGCTCGTTTGAGCTTGTTTTGCCAATAACGCGATCACCCACATTAGAGTTAATCGTTCGAAGGCGCTGTGGATGTACTAGATGGGATCCGTTCGGTCGGGATGCTAGTAGGCCCGCCGGCGGTCATCGTGATGATTTCCTAATTCTTCCAGGAGTAGGCTAGGCGTGTTGAATTGCGTGGCCAAATTTTGTGGCCGTGATTATTTTTTGAGACTGACATGAACAGTTAAGATTTTCCTTAAGGAATTTAAACGCGTTCGATCGCGCTATCTTTTAATCAAAAAGTGTGTAAACACGATAATCTCTTTATCAGAGAGTGGTGTAGCCTACGTGAGTGTTTTCATGCAGGTCTCAATACTGACACTTCAGGAGATTCATGCTACTCCGCTGCGAGTGAACATTAATCATCATGTCATGCCAATATTGAGAGTTCGGCTGGGAACATAGCATAGGAAAATACCAGGAAGGTCATGCATTAGCAAATAATGCAATAGGTTAAAAATTGACAGAATATCTGGGATTGTTGCTTCACGCACCATTCTGGATAAATTTCATAAATATGTCGAATTGGTCAATACATATGTAAGCGAAAAGGTTTATGCTCTCATTACTTTCAAATAGTTTTCATTCCTTTGCAGGATGACAATGCATTAAAATACAGGGTTTTACAATTTTATCCCTAAACTGAAAACCACTATCAACAACTAATAACACTGCAATTATCTAGTTTCCCATCAATGGTACTCGTAGAGCATCTTGATCCCATAGAAGACTTTAAACGAGCGGTTGTAAGAGATTTCACCTAATTAGGATACTTTCCTCTCCGACTAGACAGCTCCACCAGAAACAACAAAAAGATGAAGTTTGCTCGGCTCTTAGGATAGTTTGCTAGAAATGCAAACTTAGGTATTTATAGACCAAGGATGTTTCGACACCAAGGAATTTCCAAAACCGAAAATATTCTCAAGATATGCAATGAATAGCGAAATTCGGTTTTCCTAATTCCAATAAATGCTTGTCCAAAATTTCCAAAATCTCTCAATAGAAAATCTCCAATTAGTAAATGCATATTACTAATTTTTATTCTCTAGAGATATGCATTTAATTGCTGGTAATTAAAGCATATAAAACCAAAAACCTTAATTAAAAGATTCTCAATTTATTTCGGCACGGGATCTCCTTGAGTACTAAGGAATATCTTTGAACAATAAATGATAATAGTTATTGTACGTGTTCAAAGTATGTTGACATCTTTTCACTATAAATCCTTATTCATATTTACATGGATTTACATTCTTGGAATCGGTTATACCACCACTTCCAAACAAGTTTAGAATTGGTTCACCTGTATTCCAAAATCACTATGTGATTGATCAAATATCAAATCACATACATGGGTTCAATCGGTTCTACCAATCACTAGGATCGGCTATACCTTAATATGGAAATACTTGTGATCGGTCACACAAGTTACCAGGACCGGTTACATCAGTTACCAGGATTGGTTACATCAATTACAAGGACCGGTTACCATATACTTATGGTATTGCTTATGATCGGTCACACCAGTTACCAGGATCGGTAATTACTAGGATCCGTTACACCAATTACCAGGACCGATTACCAATTACAAGGATCGATTACACACACTCTGTGATCGGTCACACCAATTACTCGGATCGGTCACACTAATTACAAATATTGATCATACCATCTCATGGTGATTACTTAGGATCGGTTACACTAGTTAATAAAAACTAGTTATACCAAATCATAAGTAAGGCATTGTGATGAGTTACACCAAGATACATAACAAGGTTACGATCGGTTCTACCATCTCACACATATTGGTAATCCAAAGATTTGCAATGAATAGTCGTACCAATAAGCCTAACGATTTCCCTTTCGATTCATAAAACAAGTTCATGAATGTATTTGTTTCCTAGGATGAAATCTTCACCATAACCTATTCACATATCCATAACAGTATATATAAGATTATGTCAATGTCATATCTACGAAGTTCAAAAGATAAGAGTTATACTTTGTAGTCCAATTCCCTAATATTATGATAATATAAATATGACCATGTCACATCACTAGAGTATTAAAAATATGTACAGTATATACAGCTTCGCAGTTATGTTTTCAATATAGAACGACTTGAAAGATACGTTAGGAATGAAACAGTTCGAGTCAATATTACTAACCTCAAGAGGAAGGATGATGTTGTCGTTGTAGTTCGCTTCTTCTTCACATTCTTCAGGTCTTCGGAGTAATACTTGTATGTCTCAACATTCCTAGACTTTCTAGTCTAACCTAAACAAAGTTGACTCTAGTATACAATCAAGCGACTTTAGTTTAGTTTTGACACACTAAAATGTGACAACCAAGCTTGACATACCAACGCTTGGTGGGTTCAACCGAGCTATGCTCTAATAATATCCCCCTTTGTCAATTTTAGTGACAAAACTCTTATTACATATGGAAAAACAAATTACAACAATTCATTTTACATACGCTTGATTCCAAGTTTCAACAGCACAATAACCTGCATATATTCTGAAAAAGCGGGGGTCTAACAACCTCACCCAATATTTCGCTTATCAATCTGTATGGACTAACTCCAATATACTTTTAAGAGAATCAACTAGACAGTCAGACTCAATCTTAATAAAAAGTATATCAAAGAGTTACATCTCAATATCTCGATTCAATTCCAATTCAGACAAATAGAAATCCGCGAGTCTGATTGAATACAAGAGAAATAAACTTGAACGGTACCAAGGACCAATGTTCAAGGATCAATCAATTTCAATCAACAACCAAAGGTTGGATTTTCCAATTGATCGATGCAAACGCACAACCTGTGATATTTCAATTATATAACAAAATATAATGTGGAAAAGAAATAACACAGACACCAGAAGTTTTGTTAATGAGGAAACCGCAAATGCAGAAAAACCCCAGGACCTAGTCCAGATTGAACATCATACTGTATTAAGCCGCTGCAGACACTAGCCTACTACAAACTAACTTCGGTCTGGAATGTAGTTGAACCCCAATCAATCTCACACTGATTCAAGGTATAGTTGCGCTCCTTACGTCTCTGATCCCAGCAGGATACTACGCACTTGATTCCCTTAGATGATCTCACTCACAACTAAGAGTTGCTACGACCCAAAGTCGAAGACTTTAATAAACAAATCTGTCCCACATAGGAAAGTCTATAAGAATAGATAAATCTGTCTCCCATAGAAATACCTACGAGTTTTGTTCCGTCTTTTGATAAATCAAGGTGAACAGGAACCAATCGATAACCCGTACTTATATTCTAGAAGAACATCCTAGAATTATCAATCACCTCACAATAATCTTAATCGACTAGCGAAACAAGATATTACGGAATCAAAAACGATGAGACGAAGATGTTTGTGACTTATTTTCTATCTTACCTATCGTAGAAATTAATCTCAAGCCAATCTTACGATTGCACTCAATCACGATAGAAACAGCAAGATCAGTTCACACAACTACAAAGAAAATAGTTGGGTCTGGCTTCACAATCCAAATGAAGTCTTTAAGTCATTAACCTACAGAGTCTCGGTAGAAACCTAATGTTAAAGGAGAATCGACTCAAGCTTATACAACTAATATCACACAGGATGTGTCGGGATTAGGTTTCCCAGTTGCTAGAGTTCTCCTTTATATAGTCTCCAAATCAGGGTTTGCAATCTAAGTTACCTTGGTAACAAAGCATTCAATATTCACCGTTAGGTGAAAACCTGATTAGATTTAGGCTAATATCTTTTAACCGTTAGATCGAACTTAGCTTGTTATACACAAATGAAATATACGTCATTTAAGTTTGAGTAACCGTACCTAAACGTGTACACTTAGTTGGTCAACAGTAGTTAACCAATGGTTAGCCATATGAGCACTTTCATTTCAACCTTATTCATCTTCACCATAACTAGTCCAAATGACTCAAATGAACTAGTTCGAGAGTTGTTCAATTGCTTAGATCTTATAGAAGTATACAAGACACAATCGAAGCAAATTTGGTTTTGATTCACTCGAATCGATTCATGAACATTATAGCCACGGTTTGCAAATTGCATTCCTTAATATATAAATGTTTTAGTTCATGAACAAACCAATTTTAGAAAGTAACACACTTAAGTATGCGTACGGGTATGCGTACTTAGGGTTTAGTCGACGTTGCATCTCCCTAGAAGGTTTGGTATCTTCCTCTAAATAAATCTGATGCATACAAACAGTAGGACATATACCCTTAATGTCTGCTATGGTCCATCCTAAAGCTTCCTTGTTGTTTTGAAGGACGGTTACTAGCCTACTTTCCTGATCACTATCCAAGTTGGATGCTACAATCACAGGTAAAGTTTTAGATGGGCCTAAAAACACATACTTCAAGGTATCTGGTAATGGTTTAAGGTGCTACTTAGGAGGCTCTTCTAATAAAGGAACTAGAGTAGACTCAGAAACTGGTAGTGGTTCGAACTTAGGTTTCCAAACATTACTAGTGTCCAACAAAGGGGTTGAATCTAACAAAGCATTCACCTCATTAATCACATTATCATCATCAAAATAAATCCCAAAGTGGGCTAGGCATTTCTATAGTGGATCTTCTAACAAAGTGTTTGGTAATGACTCCTCGACTAATGTTCCTATCATGTTGACCTCTTCTATGCTCGAGTCATCTAGTTCAGAGGGTAGCTTACTAATATGAAAAATGTTCAGCTCAATGGTCATGTTACCAAAAGACAAATTCATAATACCGTTTCGACAGTTGATGATCGCATTGGATGTAGCTAAAAACGGGCGACCTAGAATTACCGGTATCTGGTTCTCTAGGTCAGGGACAGGTTGGGTATCTAGGATAACAAAATCCACTGGATAAATAAACTTGTCGACCTCAATAAGAACATCCTCGATCACACCACGAGGAATTTTTACGGACCTATCAGCTAACTGAAGTGTTATCTGGGTAGATTTCATCTCACCAAGTCCTAGCTTAAGGTACACATGGTATGGGAGTAAGTTCACACTGGCTCCTAAGTCAAGCAGCGCTTTCTCAACACGGTATTTCCCTATTGTACAAGCAATGGTAGGGGAACCTGGGTATTTATACTTAGGAGTAGTAGTATTCTGAATAATAGAACTCACATGACTAGCTAGGAAGGCTTTATTATGGACACTGAGCTTACGCTTTCGCGTACACAAGTCCTTAAGGAACTTGGCATAAGGAGGAATCTTCCTAATTGCATCTAATAATGGAAGGTTGATAGTTACCTGCTTAAAAACCTCCAAAATATCATTAAAAGTGGACTCCTTCTTAGTTGGTACTAGCAATTGTGGGAATGGGGCTCTGGGAACAAAGTTTGGCTTATCAGGGGCCTCATCAGTTTCCTTAGAGGTTCTATCAATCTCTTCAGCTTCTAATTCAGATGGGTGAACTACAACATGTTCATTATCAGGCATGGAAACCTTATTGTCTATTTCTCTACCACTCCTAAGGGTTTTGATTGCATTCACATGATCAGAAGATCTTCCTCCTATTTCATGAACTCCTCTAGGATTAGGTTGAGTCTGACTAGGAAAACTCCCATTATCTCTCTCACTTAGAATCTTAGCCATTTGACCAAGTTGAAGTTCTAACTTAGCAAGGGTCTTGGCATTATGTTGAAAATTCTGCTTGGTTTCCTCTTGAAAACTAGCCTGGTTCTTTAGTAATATTTCTTGGGTCTGCACGAACATGTCCTGGCTCTTTTTTAATATACTAAGAGATTCCTCTAAGATAGTTATTCTATTCTCAGAAGGATTCTGGAACTGGGCTTGACCTGAAGGGTTCTTATTATAACCAAAACCTGGGGGAAACTGAGAATTACTAGACTGGCCTTGACTCTGTCCTTTAGACCAAGAGAAATTAGGATGGTTTCTCCAACCAGGGTTGTAGGTCTCCGAGTATGGGTCAAACTTCTGACGGTTTTCAAATCTAGTATTTTTATAGACAGCACGGGCTCTTCACTAACCTGACCTTCCCAAAACGAGTTATTGGGTTCTATTCCACAACTAGAGACTTGAGAGGCTCTAATCCTATCATTAGGTTTAACAAAAGACCTATGTTTAGACTGAATCAATTCCAAAGCTTCTAACCTTCTAGACAAAGCAGTAAACTTAGCATCAGACCCAAAGCCTGTATCAATCACATTGGTGCTACTTCTATTGATCAAGAGTCTTTTAGGGGGTTCAACACAAGACTCCCACTGTTGGGATTTTTCAGCGACAACTTTTAAGAAGGAAAACGCATCATCAACATTTTTACTAGTGAACTCACCAGCGCACAAAGACTTGACCGTGGCTTTGGTCGAATAGTCTAAACCATTATAAAGAATCTCTACTAGTTTCATTTTCTCAAACCCATGGTGAGGACATTGGGCTAGGAGATCATTGAATCTCTCTAAAAACCTATAAAACGATTCTCCCTCTTGTTGAACACTAGCACTAATTTTCTGCCTAACAGCTGCATTTTTATGCTTGGGGTAGAATTTTAAATAGAAGGCAGCAATAAGTTCCTTCCATGTTTTTATGGATTCAGATAGTAGGTTGTTCAGCCAGGTCTTGGCTTTATCTCTCAAGGAAAAGGGGATCATCCTAAGTTTCAAGACTTCATCACTAAGGTCTTTAATATTAATTGTTCCACAAATTTCTTCAAAGTCCCTAATGTGAAAGTAAGGGTTTTCATCATCTTTTCCTAAGAATATAGGGATCATCTGAAGAATACCAGGTTTCAACTCATAATTAGCCGTAGAGGCTGGCAACTTAATGCACGATGGTCGGTTTGTCCTAGTTGGGTACATGTACTCCTTCAAAGTTGTCATTGTTGGCACAGTAAAAATCCTAGGGGTGAATTCCTCACTAAGACTTAAATTCTCAAAATTGAAGTTTCCAAAAACAGGGCTCTCCAAAGAAGAGTCTTCGAGCTCCGCGTTTACAAAAGAAAAACCTCTAAACTCGTCACTAATCAAACGGCCAAAAGTGTCTCTTTTCCAAGCACGCTCACTAATGGACTTGAGCGATTTTGGCATACACTAACAAAAAATTAAAAAAAAAAATCCTAAGGAAGGGAGGTTCTAAGCAAACACACAACAGGCTGACTCCACCAAAGCAAACCTAAATATTTCTAGCAAACAACAAGCATGATGGCTCCACTTAGATTGTTTCTAGACTAGCTTTTACTCTTTCAAAAGGGAATTCGTTACAATCTAAGAAAACCTCTCTGGATCGATCCGAATAAAGTGAGTCGAAGAGAAGTAGGGGAAGCTCATAGGAGCTTTGATACCTCCACCTCTTTGGCAGCGGTTCCCTGGGTCACAAGGCGGCTCTAATCGACTTACATTAATCTTCTTGAACTTCAAAGTATGCTTAAAAGAGCAACCAATATTTTTCGAACGACTTTCCTATTAAGCTCGTTACCCTATAAGTCTCGTTCTAGTCAATATTTTAAGCTTGGGTTCGTGTTTGGTATTTTTTTCCTAAAGCGGGAAAGAAGAGAACGGTGATGAAATCCGAACCCTCATCTTGTATGGCAAGTCCTTGCCCTTTACTAGAAAATCAAAATCCGTATTCAGTCCTCAACATATATTCACCTTAAGGCAGACAGTAAACCCGCTGACAGGGGATTCGCGGGTGTTTCGAAAAACTTACCTCCCGTACCAGACGGGCGAAGAACCGCTGAAGTCGACTCAGGCCACTGACTCCTGTGTCAGTGTACGAACCCGAGGGGCCGAGACGATATCGTAATCGTCGTCCTTCTCTGCAAACGGTTTAATATTTAAAACTACCCTTCCGTAGGGTTTAAAAATAAAAGAATAATGTCCCAAAGTCCACAGTCCAAAGTCCAAAAATAAAAATAAAAAATAAAAAAATTACAAAAATAAAAGATATCCTAATACAATTTCTAAAAAATCTAAAGAAATAAAAACTAAAATAAATAAAAAATCTAAAAACCTAATAAAAAATAAATAAAAAATCTTTGTCTTTCTTTTCCTTTTCTTTTAGCTTTTATCTTTGGCTCCTAATCTCTTAGTTATCAAAGTCTTTGGCTTAAATTCTTTTCGGTCCAAATTCCAAACCTGTAGCACAAAGAAATATACCCAAAGAAACGTAAAATAGAACAAAGACAAAATAATAAAAATCCAAAAATAAAATAAAATAATAAATTTAAAAACTCGAACTTAAAAACAAGTCCCCTGCAACGGCGCCAAAAATTGATGTGATTTCAACTTTGTTGTATTAAAAGGTTCGTTGAGACTTGTGAAAGCAATTGATTTTAGACTTATTTAAACTAAAAATAGAGAAAATTTAATTCCAAATTTGATTTCAAGATTGAAAATAACCAAGACACTAGATTCCATTATTACACATGAATGAATGATGGCAAAAATTCCAAAACTCTAATTATCTTTTAAATCTCTTATTTCTTAATTCACAAATAATCAGGCATATTCTCAAACATTAATTGTATTCCCTAAGCATAGATTATCTAAACAAAGTATAACCTATCTAATTGAATAACAACTAATTAAGAAAATAATGCAAAAAATTAAAATTCTACAAAGTAGTGATTGAGTGAATTATAAAATACAAATTAGAGAAAAATAGAATAGTTACCAATTATTCATGCATAAATAGCTTCCTCCGTGCCTTGGTTACGCGAGAATTAGCTCATCATCATGGAAACACGCTCAAAATTCATCTTTATTGCTCAAAAGTGGTGTTCACAATAATGAAATGGGAGAAAAACAATAAAACCGGGTTTGTAACACTTTTATTTGTTACAAACCGAGCTGTTACAGAGAACGATAAAAATGAAGTGTTGTTGTCACTGTAGCAACACGACCCACAAACAATTGTCGTTGTCACTGTTGTAAAACGACGGTTCTGCGTGCGCCTTATGTTCTTCGTGTTCTTCACAGCAGCAGAAAATGGAGTTTTTCTGCCACTTGATTTCTCGACTCTCTGGTTCTTCCTAACTGCTCCCAACTCTCGACCACTCTTCTCTGAGTCACAAACAACTATTTATAACCCAACAACATCGAAATATCACGTAATAACTTCATATAATTCTCCATTATTCTTCACGGCCTGTTTAGGAAATAATTCAGATTTTTGATTTCTCCACGCGTTCTGAAGCTGCCAAATTGCCATATTTATCTCTGCCACGCCCCAAAGTGTTGCTCGAGCCAACAAACTTGCACATAACTCGTTCAAACTTCTCCAAATCCCGTGAATATTTTTTCCATGCACGAACTGCCCTGTTCTCAACTCTTGGATTATCTAGCCAAATTCAGTCGAAACTAAAGCCCAAAACATGTTTATTAGGTCATATCACAACTACCCATCAAAAATCATCCCTTGAATCTACCTCCAACCCCATCAAATCTTTGATCTAAATTCTGCCAGTGAATGAAATGATTTCCCGCCAAAACAAGAAATTCAAATTAAGAAGAAGGGGTGCCCTGAATCCATTTTGAGGGTGCCTTTTGTAATTTTGGTGGGTGCCTTTAACACTTTTTCTGGGGTGTTTTCAACACTTTTTCGGGGTTCCTCCGGTGTATTTCTGGGGTGTTTCCGGTGCATTTCTGGGGTGCCTTTAGTACTCTATCCTGGGGTGTAAATCACCACTTTTCGAGCCAATTTTGCCGCAAGAGCTTATTCCCTAGAAAAGACTTAAAACAACTTTATTAGAAATAAAATGAGTCCTAGATAATGTAGTTATGGGTGAAAATGCGTCACACTTACGTGCTTATCATACACTAATGCGCGAACACATTATATGCTTATATCCAAAGATGGTCACATGTTCTAAACTTTTTATTTCAATCATTAAAACATTCTTAGAGGATGTTAAATAGAGGTTATTCACACACTATTTTTCATCAAAGCAATTTTCA
Organism: Papaver atlanticum; assembly: GCA_023531105.1. Taxonomy (NCBI): domain Eukaryota; kingdom Viridiplantae; phylum Streptophyta; class Magnoliopsida; order Ranunculales; family Papaveraceae; genus Papaver; species Papaver atlanticum. Next base: position 4,277,805 of record JAJJMB010008951.1, on the reverse strand, counting down.
AGATATTGAAATAATCAACATGACTTTCGTCACTTGTAAAGATGAACTTGGCCAAAGCGAAAGCTTACCAACACATATTTCGAGAAATAGATAAGCGAGATAAACTCGACTCGAAATAGCAAATGTGTATAATCGAAGTTTATATAGCAATACGACTTTTGTCTCAAGATAGGAGATAGAGTACATAGACTTTTGAGTGATAGATAAGTTCAAGTCTCCACATACCTTTTTGTCGATGAAGATCCACTAGTTCCTTGAGTAGTTCTTCGTCTTTGCATGATGAACGTCGTGGAGTCTAGAGCTCAACTACACTTTCTATCCTAGTCCGAGACTTGGCTATAAGTAGCCTAGAAATCAAGACTTATAGTTTTGGCAACTAAACTTGACAACAAGCTTGAGATAACAACGCTTGCGAGTTCGACTGAACAATGCTCTAACAACTCCCCCTTTGTTAATTTTAGTGACAAAACTATCAATACATATGGAATACAAAATAAATAAACTTTGCAGCTTCTCTTCCACATGCATGATCTCCTTGGTTCTTCAACATTACTCGAAATCTTCGTCACTTCCAAGTACTCCAATGATTCCAAAGATATTCAAATCAGCATCACCGTTGTTGAAGATCCGTAGCCATAACAATGAGAAAATAAAAGCTCTCAATCATTGTTACACAGTGTCATAGTATTATTACACAGCATCAAAGTTCAATTGTATCACAACTTTGACAACAATACTATGGTGATATGTATCACTCCCCCTTACATAATGATTCGAAAACCATATTTATTTGTAGTGTGAACTACACATTAATTCTCCCCCTTTTTTTCAATAAAATTTGAAAAGGTACGAAAACTAGTGGGATCCTAATGAAATTTCCATAGAGACACTTCATGACCAAAAGAAAGTACATATCAACTTTTTAGATGCAATCATATAGCCGAAACTAAATGCATTCATCAAGGAGTTTATAAAGATACAAGATAACCCCTATAATATTCCACAGCCGCACTCCCCACAAAGATTTGGCAATTAAGCACAAGTTCAATTTAGAACTCTCCCCCATAAAATGTCATTCCCGAAAGAACAACAAGAGCGACCTTACTTTCACAAGAAAAGAAGGATTTCTTTGGACAACAACAACTCACATAAGAATATGAATTTGTATCCAAAATACTCAATTAAGTTTACCACAAGAGAACCCATGATTAATTCAATCGGAAATGCTCAACATAAGAAAACTTATGGAACCGTACAGTATATACATAAAAATATGGATCAGGGAAGATCAATACTGCGGAATAAACAAAGATTCATTATATCTTTCATCACTATTTGCACAATGACATATAATAGACTTAATCTTTGTAAACAAAAGCTCATCCTTTCTTCCATCAATATTTGCATAATGACATAAAAGGCTTAACTTTTGTTTTTGTCAAAAGTTCATTCATTCTTTTATCAATACTTGCATATCGACATACGAAAGACTTAACTTTTGACAACATATGGGACAATCATAGTTCACGGACGCAAACACACATATCCCATTCAGGGTTCAGGGTTCAGGGTTCAGGGTTCACAAAAATAAAATTCTTATAAGAAGCTTTCCTAGACATTGAGACCTCTGAAAAATTCTTTATCGTCCCCGAACTCCTTGTCGTCAACAACCATTGGAACATACGGTTCGTGAAGATAGGAGTCAATTCCAACAAACCTTCTAGGTTGATGATGTCGAACCAGGGCCTTCTGAATTTCAAGAGTTCTCATAACGAAAGCCTTTATTTGTTGAATATCCTTTCTTGCCTCCTTCAACTCTTCAGGAACATCAGATTACTTCTGAGAATTTGAAGGAACAGCTCTTGGCTTCCTCACATTCCTTCCTTTTCTTTTCAAAGTTGGAGGTAACAGAGATCTTTATTTTTCCTTCATGATTGATGGCTTAACAATCATATTAACATCTTTTCTATCAGAAGATATGATGCTTGGAGTATACATATGCGTACGGGTTTGTGAGAGGAAATCAAAACTTAAGTCTCAACAAGCAGTCTTAAGATAAAAAGAGTTTCAGGGAAGGAAAAAGGAATGTAGGGTTACGGAACCTTTATACACTAAAAGGATTCACGTACGCATAACTCTTACCCTATAAAAGGCAGAATTATCAATTTTAACCCTCTTTTATTGATTAAACAGGAAAGTCCTTTCCAATTTCAATTAGATATGAAAAGCGGCATGAATTCCAGGCTTTCAAAACACAGCAAAACTAAGAAAAGAGAGAAAACAAAAACATTCTTTTCCTAAAGCCTGAGGTGTGCACAATCTTGTCTCTTTTGATCAGGCACATGAGACAAGACGCACCAAACAACACAATCAAGTTGTGCTGCGGTGAACAACAATATGTCCACCATGACCTCTCTGAACGGAATTCATTGAACCCTGTCTATCAAAATGTTTAGACCATACTCTTTTCTCTAGTGGTCTTGACATATCCTTAGAAACTAACTTTTTTGACGAAGATAAAATCTTACATACCTCAGCGGTTTTTTGAACAAGTTCTAGCTTGTTTGCTAATCGATTTGCTCTTCGTTGAAGTTTGTTGGCATGCCTCAGTTTGTGTTTATACTTGAAACACTTTGACAGTTCATGGCCCTTGAGTGAACAATATGAGAATGTCAACTTGGAATATGATTCAGGTACTCGAGATGTGCAAGCTGCTAGATGATAGACGCATTTATGTGTCTATTTTCATCTCTATTGTGTATATTTTTAGTACCCATTTTTGTACTAATGTTGGTATTTTATCCCTTTGTAGGTATTTTTGGGGAATAAACATTTTTGGGAAAATTGGCTCGAAAAGTTGTTAAAGGCTCCTGGGAGGACACTTGCTATTCGGACTCTCATTTTGGATAAGGGGTAACCCATTTCCAAGCAGCTGCTAAGCACAAACCGGCACTGGATAGGGGGAGGTCACATTTCTTCTCAAATTTTCAAAACAGATTTTGGCGGGAAAATTTTGTCAGAAAAACAGAATTTCTGTTTCGAATTTTGGATGATTTTTAAGGCGATTCAATGGCTGATTTTCGTTGGGTTAACTCTGTTAAGGATAAACAAGTATGGTATGAGCTGTAGAATCGATTAAACAGGGATAGAAATCCGTGTTGGAGCAAAACAGGGAGAATTCACAATTTGAGTTATTTTCGGTTTACAAAAGAATTTGTGAAGAGTTTACGGCAAGATAGGAGTGTATGGAGTCCTTATTCAGTCCTGAGAGAGTTTAAGAGAGTTTGGAAACCAAGTTGACGCGTAAAAAGAAGATTAAAATCCCGTAACTTGCTGTTGAAAAAGAACGAAAATATTTGGATTAACTCGAGTGATTTTGGGGTTTGGTGGATATATATAGGTTGATTCGAGTCATATTTAGGAGTACGAACAATTTGGGGGAGTTTGGAGAAGTTTAGAGCTATAGAGAAGCGAGAAAAAAATCAACAGAGTCGAGTTCAGAACTTTCCTGCTGCTGCTGAGAAGAAGAAGAAGACGAAGAACATTAGACCTTCAGAGTTAGTCGCAGAGGCAGACTTATTTTCAGTGACAACGAGGTACGGTCGCATCTTCCTTCAGTCACCGAAGCTCTTCAGCAACGACTCGGACTTCTGTTTTAGATCTTCAGCAACTATAGAATCCGCTGCTTAGCACTTTTCACTCTTTTAATCAACTTTTGAACACCAAATATGTATTTTGAGCAAGTGATTAATATGAGGAGCTAAACCCCTTAGCTGAGGCGACGGAGGAAGCCATTGTTCCATGAAAAGTGGTATAGTTCTATTTTAATTATTTATTGCAATTATTTTACATGATTATTTGCATAGAACTTAAAAGAAAAATTGGTTTTTATTGAGTAGTTGTGAAGTGTTTTGATGGGACATGCTTAGTTTTAATACTTTTGATGTTTCATGCTTCGTGCTTACAATTATTACTTCAAAAATCTATTAGAGGCAAATATTAGAATCACTTTAAAGAAGAATATTGCATGAATATTGATTAGAGTTTATCAATTAATTGGTCAATGGTGGAATCCAAAGTCTCGGTATTTTCTTATTATTGTTAAAACAATTTTATTTAATTTTCGAAAATCCTTCACAAGTTCGAGCAACGAACCTTTTTACCACTACAACTATAAAACGACATTACTAGACACGTAGTAGAGCCTGAAAAATTAGACAGAGAGTTTCCAACAGAAAGGTCAGTTTTTTCTTCCAGATTGGTTGAGTTCTCTTCTGAAAGAATATCAAGATTGATGTATGTATTGCTACAATTATCAAAATCAATATTTTCACAAAGAAGTGCAACACTTGACTTTTCGTCTTCATTAGAATCATAGTTGTCAGACATTTCATCAAGAGTTGCAGCAAGACCTTTGTTTCCAGTGTATTTCTTTCGATTTGGACACTCATTTGCAAAATGACCAAAACCTTTACACTTAAAGCACTGTGACATATCCTTGTCATTAGCCTCGTCAACATCCCTGTTTTTAAGAGAAAAGTGATTGTGAGGTTTAACTGACGATCTGGGTTTGTCTCTGGAGAACCGTTTACTTCTATTCAATAGAAGATCTCTAAACTGTCTTGTGATCAACGAGACTGACTTGTCAAGATCTTCATCTGATGAATCAGCCTCAGAAAGATCATCCTCAGAGATGCAAGCACTTTTACTTTTATCAAGTAATTTAGTGTTCTTTAGTGCTTTAAAGGCAACATCCTTTCCGGTTTTGGATGTGTGCTCATGATCAAAGATCTTTAGCTTCCCAACCAACGTATTTCTGGAGAGAGCATCAAGGTTATTTCCTTCAATGATGGCATGCTTCTTAGAATCGTATCTAGATGGCAGTGATCTGAGAATTTTCATCACAATTTCCTTTTCAGGAATAGTCTTACCCAATGCAAAGGATGCATTAACAATTTCATACACTTTGTGATTAAACTCATCAAATTAATCAACATATGCCATATGAAGGTTTTCCCAATTGGAATTTAGGTTTTGAAGCTTGGCTTCCTTTTCGCTGGTATTCCCTTCAAATATGGTTTCTATGATATCCCAAGCATCTTTAGAATGAGTGCACGTAGTCACATGGTGCTGAAGATCTGGGGTAATGGCATATATGATGGCATTCAAACCGTCGGAATTTTTCTTTGCAGCAAGTATCTCAGCAGCGTCATGTACACTAATATCTTTAAGTACGGTTGCAACTCCTACTGCCACAACGGGAGCATCATAGCCATTAACTATATAAACCCATGATTGAAAATCACGCGCTTGAAGAAAGGCACGCATAGTAATTTTCCACCACAAGTAATTTGATCCATCGAAGACTGGTGGTACGTTTATAGAGATAGCACTTCTGTCCATAGAGTCAGATCACCTACCAACACAGACTTATAAGGTCTTTAACGTGTTTGCCTGTTCTGATACCAATTGAAAAAACGGGGGTCTAACAACCTCACCCAATATTTCGCTTAGAAATCTGTATGGACTAACTCAAATATACTTTTAAGAGAATCAGCTAGACAGTCAGACTCAATCTTAATAAAAAGTATATCAAAGAGTTACATCTCAATTTCTCGATTCAATCCCAATTCAAACAAATAGAAATCTGCGAGTCTGATTGAATACAAGAGAAATAAACTTGAACGGTACCAAAGACCAATG
>JAJJMB010008951.1:4261414-4272092 GCA_023531105.1 Papaver atlanticum | reverse complement strand
GTACCAAAGACCAATGTTCAAGGATTAATCAATTTCAATCAACAACCAAAGGTTGGATTTACCAATTGATCGATGCAAACTCACAACCTGTGATATTTAAATTATATAACAAAATATAATGCGGAAAAGAAATAACACAGACACCAGAAGTTTTGTTAACGAGGAAACCGCAAATGCAGAAAACCCCTGGGACCTAGTCCTGATTGAACACCACATTGTATTAAGCCGTTACAGACACTATCCTACTACAAACTAACTTCGGTCTGGGCTGTAGTTGAACCCCAATCAATCTCACACTGATTCCAAGTACAGTTGCGCTCCTTACGTCTCTGATCACAGCAGGATACTACGCACTTGATTCCCTTAGCTAATAAAAAAATCTGTATCACACAAAAAAGTCTACAAGAATAGATAAATCTGTCTCCCACAAAAATACCTACAAGTTTTGTTCCGTCTTTTGATAAATCAAGGTGAACAGGAACCAATCGATAACCTAGACTTATATTCCCGAAGAACAGCCTAGAATTATCAATCACCTCACAATAATCTTAATCGACTAGTGAAACAAGATATTGCGAAATCACAAACGATGAGACGAAGATGTTTGTGACTACTTTTCTATCTTGCCTATTGGAAAAATTAATCTCAAGACAATCTTACGATTGCACTCAATCGCGATAGAAACAACAAGATCAGATCACGCAACTACAGAGAAAATAGTTGCTTCTGGCTTTACAATCCCAATGAAGTCTTTAAATCGTTAACCTACAGGGTCTCGGTAGAAACCTAAGGTTAAAGGAGAATCGACTCTAGCTTATACAACTAGTATCACATAGGAGGTGTGGGGATTAGGTTTCCCAGTTGCTAGAGTTCTCATTCATATAGTATCCAAATCAGGGTTTGCAATCTAAGTTACCTTGGTAACAAAGCATTCAATATTCACCGTTAGATGAAAACCTAATTAGATTCAAGCTAATATCTTTCAACCGTTAGATCGAACTTAGCTTGTTATACACAAATGAAATATACGTCATTTAGTTTTGAGTAACCGTACCTAAATGTGTACATTTAGTTGGTTCAACAGTAGTTAACCAATGGTTAGCCATAAGAGCACTTTCATATCAACCTTATTTATCTTCACCATAACTAGTCCAAATGACTCAAATGAACTAGTTCGAGAGTTGTTCAATTGCTTATATCTTATAGAAGTATACAAGACACAATCAAATCAAAATTTTTTTTGATTCACTCGAATCGATTCATGAACATTAGAGCCACGGTTTGAAAATTGCATTCCTTAATATATAAATGTTTTAGTTTATGAAAAAACCAATTTTAGAAAGTAACATACTTAAGTATGCGTACGGGTATGCGTACTTAAGTAACTGGATTTGAGTTTTTTTTGGTTTCCAAAATCAGCAAAAATTCACGGACGTGAACTTTCCGCCAGTATTCGTACAGGTATGCATACTTAGGTAACCGGATTGAGTTGGTTTTGATTTCCAAACTCAGCAGAAATTCACGGACGTGAACTTCCGCCAGTATGCGTACGGGTACGCATACTTACCCAGTCTCTATCAACCATTTAGTACACACACAAGGATGCATACATTTGGTTCCCGGTTTTGTACTTGTACACTAATGCGCGAACACATTATATGCTTATATCCAAAGATGGTTACATGTTCTAAACTCTTTATTTCAATCATTGAAATATTCTTAGAGGATGTTAAATAGAGGTTATTCACACACTATTTTTCATCAAAGCAATTTTCAAGATATTGAAATAATCAACATGACTTTCGTCACTTGTAAAGATGAACTTGGCAAAAGCGAAAGCTTACCAACACATATTTCGAGAAATAGATAAGCGAGATAAACTCGGCTCGAAATAGCAAATGTGTATAATCGAAGTCTATATAGCAATACGACTTTTGTCTCAAGATAGGAGATAGAGTACATAGACTTTTGAGTGATAGATAAGTTCAAGTCTCCACATACCTTTTTGTCGATGAAGATCCACCAGTTCCTTGAGTAGTTCTTCGTCTTTGCATGATGAACGTCGTGGAGTCTAGAGCTCAACTACACTTTCTATCCTAGTCCGAGACTTAGCTATAAGTAGACTAGAAATCAAGACTTATAGTTTTAGCAACTAAACTTGACAACAAGCTTGAGATAGCAACGCTTGCAAGTTCGACCGAGCAATGCTCTTACATATTCAATCAATAAATGCCGTTGTTGACATTTGTATAACAAAGCTTATACTCCCCCTAAAGGCAAGAGCTTCTTATTACCTAACTTGCATAATTGTTATTCCCCTTTTGTAGTAAGAATTACTACACAACAATATGATATGTTTCTCCCCCTTAGTCAATGCTTTACTCTTTCGTTAGATATAACGTTTAAGCACAATTGTGCTATCATTAGTGATTGCAAATCACTTGTTTACTCCATATATTTCTCCCCTTTTTGTCACAAAATTACAAAGGTTCGAGCAAATAAAGGACAAACCGAAAGAATCTTACAAATCTAAAAGACTTGTAAACAACCTATAAGAGTTAAACACGAAGGTTTCACATACCACTTTAGATAACCAATATTAAAACCGAAACTACAAGTAATTTAGTTTTAATATGTTATCAAGGAAACAATTGCCCAAAGTAATTTTCCCTAATAGTTTAACAAATCGATTAAGAAACTTAATTCCCTTGTTAAACCGATTGCAAACACATAATCGCTTATTCCGATAAGACCAAAATAAAGATCAGAATTAACTTTATTTCTCTCAGCAGGCTCTAATTATTCAAACAATAACTTAGACCTTTCTCTTTAGACAAGACAAACACTAGGTTAGTTAACTAGTTTTTCTTGTCAAGGCATTCGGTTAGACTTGAATAACCGAATCCTCCAATTTGAAAAGTCTAACTAAGATCAGAATTAACTTAGTTTCTCTTATCCGGAATCGATTTGGACTAAACAAATGATCCCGTATTTTGTTATGCCATGAACAATATATACAAACCAAAATAAATTGACTTGCACAATTATTTTCTTAACCAGAAGGAATTGAAACAAACATAGACATTATAGCACCGCAATTGCACCGAATTTCGTTTAGCAAAAACACTTGATACCCAACAATAAAGAAGATACCAAACAATAAGCCAAATAAATTGACACAGTTTTTCTTAACCGGAAACAATTGAATCATACACACACACACACACATCCATACACAACAATGGAATATATCAATTTTACTAAAGTTTCGTTAAGCAAAAGAAAAATATATGCAATATAAACAGGCTTTTCTTAAACAGGAAAACGATTAACTAACAAATTCGTTACCTCAGATTCTGCAGCCTCTTCTCCCCAGAAAGATATATCATTAAGCGCAAGTTCAAGTAAGAACTCTCCCCCCAGTATGTTGTCATTCTCTCGCAAGAACAAAAGAACAACAACAAAAGCAACCTTTACCATAGAAAGGTTGAAACAGTTTTAACTAATGCGTGCCAATAGCAAAAGTTGAAAACCCGAAACACATATGTTATGCTAAACTCAACTCATGTAAACATAAATTGATTCAACATATTGTGACTTTTCACATATGAGTTTCAATCGGAACACCTTATGATCCTTTGATAAAGCCTACCAATATGGGCTAGAACTTAATCTCTCTAAATCGAAAAGCCACACAAACCATTAGGGTTACATCATATGAGATCGAAAATATAAACCGAATACACATAGCAAAAATATAAACATTCATTCGCAGGCTATGTAATCGGTAACTATCATAAGAAAAATTATAAATAAATAATTTTATTCATAAATAATGATAGTTTTATTCAGAATAGGCCTAGCACATTTAGTACCCTAAATTTAAATAAGAATTTAGTCTTATTTTCTCCCTGCATGCCTTTTCAGAGAGTTCCCTTAGGAGGTTCTCAGCATCTGTTGGATTTCTTTTACAGTAGTCTAACCCGCCTTTAAATTCTTCATAATCTTCAGGCCATCTATAATTTGCAATAGATTTTTCATACCCAGAGATTCCCTATTTGGCACCGGCAATATCATCTTTGATTAAATCTCTTCATCCAATGAGTTCCATTGTTCTTTCGAACAGACTTGAAGCAAAGATTTTTGAGAGAGTTGTCTTGATGGGAGAAGAACAATATTAGTAGCAAAGTATGTGGAGCTTGACTCGAGAATTCGCTCAATCTTTTCCACACAGAAATCACAGACAACATCACTACATTCTCTTTCCGTTACTAAGAAGGGAATAATATGTAGTATTTTTGAGCGGGGTACGGAATTGCCAGAGTTAATTACATCCAAAATTTCTTATGTTAGATCTTCCTCTCTTTCTTTATAAGGAGAAAGCATTGTACAATATCACAGTGTTGTTTTTTGTGAAAGCTTGATATTGTAAGAAGAAACAACGTGCCCGAAAATATATATGAATATACTTCCAAAGGTTTTAAGGAAACCTTCAAATTTCAGAAGTATTAAACAAATAAGGAAAGTCTTCTTTTGATTACCAAGAATCAAAACTCATCTATGTATGCGAGCATAATTTTTTTTTATTTTTTTTTATAAAAAAATCGCATAACAATAAGATTTGTGTAATCAGAGATTTCTGATTGACTTCCTTTTTCCTTTTCGACTTTGCAGCAGATTGTCAAAAGATACCTGTGAATCAATATCACTGGATGTTTTTAAATCCTCTTTGAATCTAAAAATTAGACGTTCATAGTCATCTTTGTCTAAGCTTACAACATGATTGTTTTTCTTAGCATTTTCTTTAGATGATCTCTTTTTATCTTTCACTTCAGACTTGGGTATCCACTTGTAGATAGATTTGGGATGAAGATCTTTCATCTCTTGTAACATTGCATTTTTCCAAGCTGAAACATCAGATCTCATATTCCAGTTGACAAAGGTATCAACCTTTTTAACATTGTTCCTTTTAGGAATACTCCTTGTAGGATAGGAATGTGAATTATTAGAATAATTCTTTTGTCTCAAAATAGGACAATGGTGATCTGAGAATTTTTTAAAGGTAAATTTACTCAATTCTTTTGAAACAAAGGATAGAGCATCCTGCATCTTTCGAATTTTACAACTCCTTTGCATGTGACCTTTATTTCCACAATAGTAACAATGCTTACCAAAAGAAGTGTAGTTTTTAGGACTAGTACAACCGTTGCCACGGTGGGAGGGCCGACCGAAGAACTTGACGTAAACCTAAATTTTGTACTCACAATTTGGTTCTGCCATAGTGGCACGGAGTCGGACTTGTAAATTTGTAAAGCGAAATTATAAAGCTCGCCTGGTTTACTGTTTTAACTCGCCGGACTCCGATCAAGACCGAGTTTTACCTATAATCTGATATATCTTTAACCAATAATAAAATTATCTACTTGTGTTTCTGGAAATCATCATAGAAAGCAAAGAAGAAACTATCATGTGAAACCCTAGAAAGCAAGTAGAAGTCTCCCTAATGGAGTAGATGGTGGTGTTATATGTCTCCAATTGTGCTCATTTTTGGTTGGAATTTAGAGTCTTTAATTTTAAAATGTTAGGTCGCACCAAACCCATGGCAATACAGAACAAAACTCTTCTCAAACCCGTCCACAAGAAGTCAGGCCCAGTCAATATAAGTCCAAGTTCTTCTCCGGGTCAAACCGGGTCTGGTGAGTCGGATCGGCTCACCGAGTTAACTCGGTGTATGAAATCCTGCAAAGTTTACCCGTTTCTGGCATGTTCATGGCTATTACTTCAGGACATTAATTCCTCCCAGCTCTGCACAGTTCATCTCATTCATTCAACCTAACATTCATCTACTCATTCATACCCATTAGATTTAATCATTTCCTACATCATTATAAGCTCCCAAAAATCCCATTTCATCAGCATATCACCATTATTTGTAGCTCAGCTCAAACAAAGCCGCAACACATTGCAGCTTCTCTTGCAATTCCAGCAACATCTCTCAGCACCTCAACCACAAAACCAACACCCACTAGGACTTGTCTCCATGTCTCACATAGCATCACCAGCTGCATTTTTTTACACACACCCATCACCTACAATGTCAGTACCACCTCCCATGAACATCCACAATCGCATCTCAGTTCATCATCAACCCAAATAGCAAGCCCTTCTTCTACACCACCAATCATTTCTGCAGCAGCAAACACCATTTTCTCTCCATTTGAAACTGCACAACCTCGCACAGTACCAGGCCATTACCATATTTAAGCACCACCTGAAATTCCACAATCCCAGTTGTTTTGGGGTAAAAACTGTTTCTGCTGGTTTTGGTAAATTTGGGTGTGTTAATGAGAAACGAATTTAGACCTAAACAAATGCACTGCACGGGAGTACTTTAGATTCGAGAGATAAATCTGTACAATCCTGGCATAAACCAAGAAATGGGCGTTCCAGTCTTGCTTCGGTCACAAAGTGAAGGAGAAGGGTTGGTCTTAGGTAGGGAAGCAAAGAAGGTGTTGAGACCAGAATGGTTAATTCTGAAGGTGTGGCTATTTATGACTTGTATCAGAATTTGAAACTGGCTTTCGGAATGTAAGCTATCAGTTGTTTTGTGTTTTTATGGATACTGTGTTGTTGTTAACCAAAACTCTGTTGTTTGGTCGAAATAGGTAGAAACCTATTTATACAAGTCATTATTGAATGCACCCTGATCTCGTAGGAAGTGGGAGTAGCTGAGTGATGGATAAGTGGGGTAATGTGTAAATGCTAGAAACCACGTCCCCACTATGAAGGAAACGGGTTAGTTTACACCCACTATTTCTTGCCGCCACTAACTGCCCGCTTTCCTGACACTTTCTTATAATGGCGCACGCTGTAAACCGCCACACCAATACCCTGATGAGTATCCCCCAGTTTGTGACATGTTTGATGTCTCGAGTATTTTCGTGGAAAATATGTAGCAGATTGCTGAGTGGGTTTCGTATGCAAGACCTAGTTATTCTGATTAATTGTACGCCAGCTAGGTGGCGGATAGCCATGTGTGGCAAGTAAGTCAGCAGATTTTCCGAAGGAGAATGGCGTGTGACGCTATTAGGTTAGTCTTAGTTGGTCACTTAAGACTTACCATAGGCCGATCAATTCCATGGAGAATTTGGACGGCTGAGATTGTAATTCATGAGAGAAGGTGGTCGTTGATTATGGCCACATTCCGTTGGCACCTGGTGATGGCATAGTGACGCCAGTGGGATGGTGGCACGATTGGCACATGCTAGTGGCAAAGTGGCGCGATAGCGCCTGGCGTAGCCGCGGTCGTTATATCTTGGCATATTGGTGTTGAATCCAAATATGGCTTGGCAATATTGGTGTTGAATCCAAATATGGCTTGGCAATATTGGCTCTAGTTGCCACATCAAACTTAATGCCCTAGGTAGCATTATTTGGCATGGTTGGCGTAGCAACCTTACTTAAATTAGGGTTTTGCATGCCAAAACCCTAATTAGCGCGTGTGGCATGTGGACGTGACACGGTGACATTCTTTGTGCAGATGGTGCCATGGTCGCGTCAAAGGAATTATGGCAAGGCCATAATGTGGGAACGACCACAGGCACAAGGATAGCCACGGGTGGCCATAGCTAGGGCTATCAATAATAGTCCGAAATCCGAAATCCGTTTCCGAGAATTCATGATCCTATAGGATTTTATCCGTTATATCGGATATCGGATGTCGGATCGGAATTCTTATCGGATTTTTTCCCCTTAACGTAACTGAATCGGATTAGACCCCATCCGATTGTAAAGTTCCGACATCCGATAACACATAGGAATGTATTAGTAATTTCCTACCTCTAGGATAAAGATGTTGACTATCGGAAATTGTATTCTTAGAAATTATCATACATTATTTAAAATTATCAGAATTTCTAACCGGATTAGTAATTTTTAATCCCTTTTACCCAATTTTTTTCTTCATATTTTTAGGAATTATCGGAAGTTATCGGAATTTATCGGATTTCCGATAAGTTAACCTATTGGAATCGGATTCGAATTTTAAAATTCCGTCGGATGTTACCGGATTTCGGAATTATGATAACACTTAGCCTATCGGAATCGGATTGGTGAAAATCCGACGGAATTTCATCCGTTGACATCCCTAGCCATAGCATGGCGCCATTTTGGGGGTTTCCTGGGTCCCGCATGGCTCGTGACATGTTGTGGGGCCAAAATGACGTAAAGTGGGCCACGACTGGAAATTAGGGTTTCGACTAGTGCCGCTCAAGCAAAAGTCGTGCTTCTGATTAGAATACCCTGATTGAAGTCCGTTATGGCGTTGGCCACGAATAGAAAGTTGGTTAGCATGTAGCTGCGCCATTTGTGGCACATTGGCATGTTACTGCGGCGGAGTGGCATGGCGTGGCGCATTTGGCATGGTTTGGCCTTTTTATGCACGTGGCGGGTTTAGAATGACCTGATTGGTACATAGAAAAGGGTCCGGCCAAACATAGGGCGTGGCCACATCTCTAGTGCGCGTGGCACATTTAAAGCGGCCTTATTGGCCGATAGGAAAGAGGGCCGACAAGTATGGGCCTGACCACATCTCATGTGCATGTGGTGCATTTAAAGCGACCTGATTAGTCGATGGGAAAGAGGAGGGCCGAAAAACAGCATCGGGGCGTGGCCATCTGCAGGTGGTGCCGGGTGGCCTATGGCACGACCATACCTCCCTTTGTTGCTGCTCTTATTTTTCGCGGCTCCTCTTTTATTCCTTGTTTTCTGATTTTGGGTAGGACTTTGCACCTACTAATCCATGACAGATCAATTTCCTAGTTAGCCTAGGTTTAGTTTTTACCAGCAGGGTCTGATATAATAAGCAGGGCGCAAAAAACCTAATTTTTGCAAATTAATTAGGTTGATATTGAATCTTGTGAACTATCATTAAGTTGATTGGATTCGGCGTGTTGACACAGAGTTATTTATTGCCAGAGGGCAGCATGTTTTCTGACAGAGTACTTTTATGCAAACCTCAACCTTGATACTTCGGGAAATTTATGCTACTCAGCTGCGAGTGAACACTAATTGTCATGTCATATCAATATTAAGGGTTCAGCCGTGGAACACAGAACAGAAAGTATTCAGTGAGTCCTATATTAATGAATAATACAGGCAGGGTGTCGAAATTTACAAAATATCATGGATTATGGCTACATGCACCATTCTGGATAAATTTCATGTAAACATATTGAATTGCTCAATTAATGCGCAAATGAAGAGGTTGTGTACTCATCACTTTTACATGGCTCTGTCTCTTTGCAGAATGACAGCATAATAAATGCAGGGTTTTACAATTTTATCCCTGAACTAAAAACCACCATCAACATTAAGTCCCCTTCTTAGCACGCAACAATGACATTGTTGCGGGGTAAGCATTAGATGGTGACAGTCAAGCGGAAAAATGGTCAGGCCAGAGTAAGTAAACATTACCAGGGAAGTGGCCGCCTCATATCTTCGGGATGTGCTTATGCCAAGGCTTCAAAATGGGTAAACGCATCCTTCTTTTGACTATCTGGACGTTTTCTCCCGGTCTTCATTAGGGTTTCGATGAAAACATTACTCGGTCGAAGTTGAATCCTTGACTATCGGATAAGTCCCGGTGTGGTTGTTCAGCATCCATTTCTCCTTAGGGTTTCCGCCATATATATGCAGGTGAACTAGACTGTTCTCCCCAGTTCAGAAAAAAGACCCTTCTTGTTGAATTCATATCTCTTCATCATGTCGAACATAAGTGAGTCATCTTCAAGCCAGTCGGACTCTTCGGCCAAACGCAGGCGGTTTGTATCCAGAATATGACTCTAATTAACTCCTGATTTTGAAGTGATGATTCTTCTTTTCCTCATAATACCGCTGTTTGTTATTAGAGTGGGCAGATTACTGGGTCTTGTGATAACTCCCCCGTCCGGATCATCCGAGTCAAAAAGATCATACCGGTATGCCTTTTACTGATGAATAGATATTTTCTTGCCACCACTGGTAGGTAACAAAGTGAGATTTTCTGTTTTGTGTAGAGGTACCCAGCTTGAACATGCGTGACCGTGGTTGAAGAAGATGATCTAGCCACTCCTCTTCCTTCAAGCTCGAATACGCCGATTGCTGTAGACCTGGGAAACGCTGATTTTGGTATTTCCTGCTACGAATACCCCAATACAGGCTTGCCATTTGATATTCACATGAAATGTTTATCTTCTAGTTACCGAAGTGTTGGTGAATTCCTAGTGCGGAAAGAATTCGTGGATTTTTACACAAAAATATGGAGAAGATATGACCACATTTCCACTAGGAACGTGGTGAGGCATTGCTCGCCTTCTTTAGTTATCACGGTGAACTTCCTCCTGCCTATGATTGTCGAAATGGAAGGCACATCCATTCGCGACGTCGCTGAATCAACTGTTGAAAAGTGGGAGAACATGGTATCTACCTTTGAATCCCTGGAATTTAATGTGGGTTGGCTACGGCACCGTCTCGATATTTTCAAAGTTGATTGAGCCGGCATCCTCGCTAATGTCATTCCTGCCACCAAGGCTATTTTGGAAGAGGAGAAGGCTCTAACTGCTGAATCTGAAGAGGTGGAACAGGCGATCCATAACTTGAAGAGTAGGACTGGAAGGTATCAAGATAGGTTGAAGATGAT
>JAJJMB010008951.1:4234782-4261404 GCA_023531105.1 Papaver atlanticum | reverse complement strand
CTTTTCTGAGCCATTCTTATTATGCAGTCATGAGAACGCCTGATGGCCCTTTTGGGTTTTGAACTTTT
Source organism: Papaver atlanticum (assembly GCA_023531105.1). Classification (NCBI taxonomy): domain Eukaryota; kingdom Viridiplantae; phylum Streptophyta; class Magnoliopsida; order Ranunculales; family Papaveraceae; genus Papaver; species Papaver atlanticum. The sequence goes on along the minus strand of JAJJMB010008951.1, from coordinate 4,261,336 downwards.
TTTTTTTTTTTTTTTTTTTTTTAAATTGTATTGGGTTTTAGAAAAAGGCAAACGGAATTTTCATTAATATGTCCTGACAAAATGAAATTTTTATAACTTAGATGTGAGAGAAACGAAAAATGCCTGGCTGGCTGTGCTACGAAATGGCAAGGGATGGAGTGATTGTCAGGCGTAGTATGCCTTGAGACATTTTCCATTGATGACCGCTTCCAATTTGCCTCCATCCTCTTTGACAATCTTGTATAACCCACTGTTATACGCCTTGGTATCATTCCATTGAACTCCACTCGCCGCTGCAATCCTAGCCGACGGAATTTTAATCTCTGCCGAGAGAATTGCATCTGCGCCATAGACAAGTGAATAGGGAGAGACGCCAGTAGAGCTTCTAGGTGCCGCCCGATATGCCCGTAGTGCCATGGGCAGTTGTTCGTGCCACGTTCGAGGATTATCATGTACTGTTCGGATGAGAATTCGACTTAAAGTCTTGTTGGTGCTCTCGGCTTGCCAATTCCCTTGGGGGTAGTAAGGAGTAGAGAAGACTTGCTTAATTCCATATTCTTCGAGTAACTCTTATACTTGCTTGTTGGCGAAGGGAGTGTCATTATTAGTAATGATGTGCTTAGGCGCGCCAAACCGACAAATGATGTATTCCTTAATAAATGCTACAATCTTCGCTCCAGTAGTCCCTCGCAGAGGAATAGCTTCAACCCATTTAGTAAAGTACTCTGTTGCGGTTATGATATACTCATGCTGCTTTGACGATAGCGTATTTATCTTCCCAATGATGTCAAGTCCCCAGCTGTAAAATGGCCACGGACAACTTACCGAGTGCAAGGGAGCAGAAGGTACGTGGACGAGGTTCCCATGAATTTGACATTCGTGACACTTTTGAACAAACGCCGCTGCATCGTCTTCCATAGTTGGCCAATAATATTTCTCATGTATCTGGAGAAATAATTTCATCTTCCCTTGGTGTTCACCTTCATGCGTCTCCTTCAACATAATTGGGATTTCCGCCTTTGCAAGGCATCGTAGCAGATCACCTTAAAAGCTTTTACGGTATAGGGTTCCTTCATGAAATACAAATCTTTTGGCTCTTTGCTTCATCTTGGCTGCATCCTTCTTATTGGTAGGGAGTACAACGTCGTGGAGGTAACTGATGTATGGCTCTCGCCAGTCTCCAGCGTGGCCAATGTTAAAGACTTCCAATTGATATGGCGGTGATTGACAATTGGAGCAAGACCCTTGGAGCGATCGAGATTGAGTCTCCATATCCGGCCAGTAGTAGCCAAGGCATTGAAGACGACGGTAAAGAGGTACCACCAACGTTTGTCCACAAATTTCGCCGTGGACATGGTTAAGCTGTAGTTGTGCTTCTTCATCTCTGAGACATCTCGATAAGGATCCATATGGGTTTCGATGATATAGCACCCCGTGAAGCATGAAGAAGTTTTATAGGGTTTTGAGACTAACCTTTCTTTGGGAAAGCGAACTGTTAAGCTCTTTAATAATCGGGTTCCTCCAATCATTGGCTTCAGTATCCTTAGACTACAAAATCCATGTCGATGCCACGGTCCATATCCTCACCGTCAAAGTCTCTTCCAAACCTTCGAATTGCATCTTCGAGGCTAATGTGGCTAGGAAATCGGCATGTTTGTTGTTGTTTTAACCGACATGAGTTATGGTCGCATCAGCGAAGTAATTCAATAACTTTTGCACCTCAGATCTATACGAGGCCAGTGTTACCTAGTTTAGTGCGTACACTCCATTCATCTGGTTAACCAGTAATTTAGAGTCGCCTCTTATTTCCAGGTGCGTGGCTCCTGCTCGTTTGGCCATCGAAAATCCTATGAGAAAGGCTTCATATTCCGTTGAATTGTTGGTGCACTGAAAGTCCATCTTGAAAGAATGCGAAAAGAATCCACTAGTTGGAGACACTAGAACCACACCCGCTCCTCCGGTATTATTGTTAGGGGTTGCGGAGCCGTCGAAATATAGTAACCACACTTCTTTCTTTGACGAAAGAGATCTCTAAAAATTCCCAAGGAAGGTCTTCATGCAGTGCGGTGGTACCTTCTCCCTGGAAAGATGCTAGTAAGTCTGCTACTGCTTGTACTTTAATATCCCTTGGGGGAGCGCATGTTATATCAAGCTATGACATTTGGAGGAGCCATTTGTCCGGCCTGCCTATCAAGGCCGGTTTTGAGAGAAAGAATTTGACAGGATCGACTTTAGATATCAGCAGCACTTTGTTCGAAAGCAGATAATGCCTAAATTTCTGAATAGAGTGAATCAGGGCTAGGCATGCCTTTTCCGCCTTGGGGTATCTGAGTTCGGCATCTCTCAAAGTCCGACTGAAAAAGTATATAGGGTGTTCAATTCCTTCATCGTCTTCTTGAGCGAGGAGAGCTCCAACAGCAGCATCGCTGGAAGCAGTGTAGAGGCACAATGGTCTTCATTGTATGGGAGATTTCATGACAGCTGGCGATGACAATATTTGTTGAATCTTCCGAAATGCTTCTTGCTGTAGCACGGTCCAAACGAAACTTGCTCCCTTCTTCAGCAAGGGGGTGAATGAAGCAATAAGCTGGGCTAAACCAGGTATAAAACGCCAAATGTAGTTTACCTTTCCCATGAAGCTCTGGAGTTCTTTTACAGTTCGCGGAGGCGGCATCGTAAGGATGGCTTGGGTCTTGGATGGGTCGACTTTGATTCCTTCGGTAGTCACCTTGAATCCCATAAATTTTCCCGAGGAGACACCAAAAGAACATTTCAAAGGGTTAATTTTCATCTTGTACTCGCGACACCTTTCAAACACTTGCCGCGGGACCTATGTGTAGGATGCTTGAGTTCTTGATTTGACCACTATGTCTTTTACGTAATCTTCGACTTGCTTGTGCATCATATCATGGAAAATTGCAGTCATAGCGCGTTGGTAGGTACCACAAGCATTTTTCAAACCGAAAGGCATCACAGTATAATAAAAGTTTCCGAGAGGAGTTCGAGAATCTGTCTTACTTGCATCATGCTCATACATATTGATCTGATTGTATCCGCTGTACCCATCCATGAAAGAGAACATGCCATGTCCGCTGGTGGCGTCTACTAGCATATCAATGTTTGGAAGAGGAAAATCGTCCTTGGGGCAGCATTTGTTCAGATCCCTAAAATCAACATAACACCTAATTTGACCGATTTTCTTCTTTACAGGAACCACATTATCCAACCAGGTGGGATGGTGAATGGGTTTGATGAAACCGGCGGCTAGTAACTTCTGAATCTCAGTCTTGATTTGTTCCTCCACATCGTGTCTGAACTGCCGTGGATATTGCTTGACTGGTTTGGATCCAGGTATTATGTGTAGATGATGATTGACCAGTTTTTCATCCAAGCAAGGCATTTCCTCGTATGTCCACGTGAATACATCTCTATATTCCTTGAGAAGATTCATAAGTTTTGCGCGTTCATCTGCACATAGAGCCGAGCTAATGGAGACGGGTTGCGGAGATTCTTTGCTTCCGATGTTGATAATTTCTAGTTAATCTGTGGTGGAGTTGGTGCCGTCTTACAACTGCCGTGGAGCGTATGGTACTTCTTCTTGTGGCTTTTCGTTATGATTGCATTCCATTGGGCGGAGAGACTGGGTGGTAGTCTCCCCTGCTAATTGCAAACAGCGGCACCGATATAAAGTCTTCCCCTTTTCATCACGACTTGTGACAAAAGTCCGCTCCCTCTTGGTATGAGGATAAGACGAATTTTAATTTAATAAGGGAAGATTGGCATGTCCCGTCAGCGGAGGTGTGCCGTGTGATATGGCCCCTTTTTTAAGTGATGCGAGCATGTCCTCCTCCTCAATCGACGTCCATGCAGGTAGTGGAGTGCAGTGAACCTTTCCTGGTGAGTCTCGTGAATTTTCCCTTTGCTCGAACAGCTCCACGCCATAAATTGGTGCATAAGGAGACAACGACGCGGGAATGCGAACAACTTCTTCATTCAGCATAGTTTTCAGGCATTGGTGATACGTTGAAGGGATGATCCTGTTATCATGAAACCACGTTCTTCCCAGTATCATGTGGTAATCCGGCTTCTTCTCTATTACTTCGAATTTCACATTCGACTTGACTGGTCCCACTGATAGATTAAGAATGATGTATCCATATATGCTGGTTTGGTTTCCTTTGAAATCTGTCATCATGGTGGGATGTCGTACTATTTTACTTGGCCGCACCTTGGCTATCATGAGGGTTCTAAGAGTAATGAAATTTGAGGATGCTCCCGTATCAATGAGAGCCCTTCTAAATTCTGAATCCTTGATGCGTGCAGTGACATGTAGGGCTCTGTTATGACCCTCTTATGCCATCATTTCATCTTCAGTAAATGTAACATTGTTGACGGCATCTCTGACATTTTTTAAGCCTCTGGATGTGAAGGAGCCAAGCGCGTATCTAGGGATATTTGATTGATCGCAGCAAATGTCTCCGCTCGCTGATTCTTTGAAAGGTGTAGAAGTTCGCATAAACTTTCTACCAAAGAAGCTGCTTCCTGACCCACTGGCCTATAGTTGGTAGTGAAACTGTTGATTCGAGGACGATCATCTGAGGCGTCAGTCCCTAGCGTTGGAATTTCTGAGATAGGGGAGCCGTTCCAATCTGATGTCAATCTGACAAGAAAATTGAGTATGTTATTTAGCGTCTACTTCATCATGTCCATGTTCCTTTTTTGGATCTCCTGAACTCGCGCCAACTCGATTAATCTTGGGATTTCTTCATTGGCTTTGCCATTGGGTATGGCGTTGGGAGGAGAGATGTCGCCGTTTGCAAGATTCTGACAGGAATTTGGATTTATGTAATCAGTTCTAAGACCAACCATCCTTTTGAGAATTTTGGTTGCAACCGAGAGATTAAACTCCCACTGTGGTCGCAAGTTGTTTTGGGGTAAAAACTGTTTCTGTTGGTTTTGGTAAATTTGGGTGTGTTAATGAGAAACGAATTTAGACCTAAATAAATGCACTGCACGGGAGTACTTTAGATTCGAGAGATCAATCTATACAATCCTGGCCTAAACCAAGATATGGCCGTTCCAGTTTTGCTTCGGTCACAAAAGGAAGGAGAAGGGTTGGTCTTAGGGAGGGAAGCAAAGAAGGTGTTGAGACCAGAATGGTTAATTCTGAAGGTGTGGCTATTTATGACTTGTATTAGAATTTTAAAATGGCTTGCGGAATGTAAGATATCAGTTCTTTTGTGTTTTTATGGATACTGTGTTGTTGTTAACCAAAACTCTGTTGTTTAGTCGAAATAGGTAGAAACCTATTTATACAAGTCATTATTGAACGCACCCTGATCTCGTAGGATGTGGGAGTAGCTGAGTGATGGAGAAGTGGGGTAATGTGTAAATGCTAGAAACCACGTCCCCACTATGAAGGAAACAGGTTAGTTTACACCCACTACTTCTTGCCGCCACTAACTTCCCGCTTTCCTGACACTTTCTTATAATGGGCGTGTTGCACGCCGCAAGCTGTAAACCGCCAGACCAATACCCTGATGAGTATCCCCCAGTTTGTGACATGTTTGATGTCTCGAGTATTTTCGTGGAAAATATGTAGCAGATTGCTGAGTGGGTCTCGTATGCAAGACCTAGTTATTCTGATTAATTGTACGCCATCTAGGTGGCGGATAGCCATGTGTGGCAAGTAAGTCAGGAGACTTTCAGCAGGAGAATGGCGTGTGACGCTATTAGGTTAGTCTTGGTTGGTCACTTAAGACTTACCATAGGCCGATCAATTCCATGGCGAATTTGGACGTCTGAGATTGTAATTCATGAGAGAAGGTGGCCATTGATTATGGCCACATTCCGTTGGCACCTGGTGATGGCATAATGGCGCCAATGGCATGGTGGCACGATTGGCACATGCCAGTGGCATAGTGGCACGAATAGCGCCTGGTGTACCCGCGGTCGTTATATCTTGGCATATTGGTGTTGAATCCAAATATTGCTTGGCAATATTGGCTCTAGTTTCCATATCAAAATTATTGCCCTAGGTAGCATTATTTTGCATGGTTGACATAGCAACCTTACTTAAATTAGGGTTTGGCATGCCAAAACCCTAATTAGCACGTGTGGCATGTGGTCGTGGCACGGTCATTCTTTGTGCAGATGGTGCCATGGCCGCGTCAAAGGAATTATGGCAAGGCCATAATGTGGGAACGACCACAGGCACAAGGATAGCCACGGGTGGCTATAACATGGCGCCATTTTTAAGGTTTCATGGGTCCCGCATGGCTCGTGACATGTTGTGGGGCCAAATTGACGTAATTTGGGCCACAACTGGAAATTAGGGTTTCGACTATTGCCGCTAAAGCAAAAGTCGTGCTTCTGATTTGAATACCCTGCTTGAAGTCCGTTATAGCGTTAGCCACGAATAGAAAGTGGGTTAGCACGTAGTTGCGCTATTTGTGGCACATTGACATGTTACTGCGGCGGATTAGCACGTTGGTGTGGCATGGCGCGTTTGGCATGGTTCTGCCTTTTTATGCGGATGGCGGGTTTAGAACGACCTGATTGGTCAATAGAAAAGGGGTCGGCCAAACATAGGGCGTGGCCACATCTTTAGTGCGTGTGGCGCATTTAAAGCGACCTGATTGGCCGATAGGAAAGAGGGCCAGAAAGTATGGGCCCGACCACATCTCATGTGCATGTGGCGCATTTAAAGCGACCTGATTGGTCGATGGGAAAGAGGAGGGCCGGCAAGCAGCATGGGGGGGTGGCCATCTGCAATTGGCGCCGGCTGGCATATGGCACGGCCACACCTCCCTTTGTTGCTGCTCCTATTTTCCGCGACTCCTCTTTTATTACTTGTTTTCTGATTTTGGGTAGGACTTTGCACCTACTAATCCATGGCGGATCAATTGCCTAGTTTTCCTAGGTTTAGTTTCGACAAGCAGGGTCTGATATACTGCACAGGGCGCAAAAAAACTAATTTTTGCAAATTAATTAGGTTTATATTGAATCTTGTGAACTATCACAAAATTGATTGGATTCTGCGTGTTGACACAGAGTTATTTATTTCCAGAGAGCAGCATGCTTTCTGACTGAGTACTTTTATGCAAACCTCAACCTTGATACTTCGGGAAATTTATGCTACTCAGCTGCGAGTGAACACTAATTGTCATGTCATATCAATATTAAGGGTTCAGCCGTGAAACACAGCACAGAAAGTATTTAGTGAGTCCTATATTAATGAATAATACAGGCAGGGTGTCGAAATTTACAGAATATCTGGGATTGTTGCTACATGCACCATTCTGGATAAATTTCATGTAAACATATTGAATTACTCAATTAATGCGCAAATGAAGAGGTTGTGTACTCATCACTTTTACATGGCTCTGTCTCTTTGCAGAATGACAACATAATAAATGCAGGGTTTTACAATTTTAGCCCTGAACTAAAAACCACCATCAACACCAGTTCACAAATAAACCTACATACCAATTCATACCATCTTTTCCACCACATCAAATCCACCACCAATACTTGCACTTCAGTTCAGCTACACCTTAACACACCAACCCCTAATCACAACCACCAGCTGCATACTGCAAATAATCAATCTTCTTTGCATTTTCAGTTCACCATTTCAATTACATAGTCGCCCCACATTTACTTCTCATCCTTGACTTCGAATCCACTTCTAAACTTGAACCCAAAACTCCATGTTCATCTCTATCCCACACAACAACAACTCCATCTTCAATTCTCAAATCTACTGTATCAGTCTTGATATTGAAGACAAACCCATCTACTAAATAACATCAGCATCTCCTAAACCTCAACCATCTCTTCAATCTTCATCAAATTACTGACTCTGTTCTTCACAGAAACCCTACCTCTATCGAAAATAACAGCAACAGAAGCATCTTGTGATCTTGAGTTTGCAGCTTCATCACCTCAATTCGTCTATGCTTTCACTGTATTCAATACATTTCTAATTCTAACAACAACAGCTTCATCCATATCTCATCTCAAGAACATCCACCCATTGACGATAAATTACAAACCCTAGCTTCTGAATTTACCAAAAGCTAATCACCACCATCTTCACCATCATTCCAATATCAATCAATCCCATTTGCTTCGATTGTAGTCGCTCTTCAAACACCACCACCACCAGCTTCTCGATCTCAACATCGCCGCCAACCTTCGTGTATTCTTGAATCAATCAATAACACCAATGTTCTTTCCCTGTCTCAGATCCATAGAAAAAACCCATTTAATCTTCATCAAATCTTCTCATGGTTCTTCACAGAATCAACCCTTTCTATCTTCAATCATCTTCCATTAATCTTCCCTGTCTCGATCTCCTCTATCGGTTTCATGGCTGAAGAAGAAAGAAGAATGAAGAAGGAAAAAAAGAAGGAGGTGGTCGGGATTCGATCCTGCAACCTTTAGGTCACTTACCTTGGGTTTACTAAACTGCCCCTCAACAGTTAGAACATTTTCAACCACTATGTCCTTTTCTTCCTAAGAAATGTACTCGATTACCTTTCATTTTGTGTTATATTTACGCTAGTTTTAGTGAGAAATGAAAACATAGAGGGGCTCTTTAGTACTTTCATTGTGGATTAAAAAAGTTTTGGGGAAACCAAATCCAATCTTTTTGTGTCAATTAATGACTTACAATTTACAAAAAAATTGCCATATAAAGGTCCTCCCTCGCTTCGCTCGGTCGGCCCAATTACCTTTGTGAGATGCTTTCCTTTTGTGTCGATCCTTGATCTGAGTCTTGACATGATTGGATCTGGGACTATTTTATTTTAAAATCTCACTTGAGCTCTTTGGGGAATCAGGATTGTCAGTTTGTTTTGGGTAGATCTTCTGGTGTGGAAGAACACGCAGTCTTTACAAATATTATTTCTTTGTTGATTGAGGAAGTATTGATTCCCTGATATCCCAAGCCACGTTTATCACCATGACTTATTCTTGTTTCCAACAAGGGATACAAGTTGGTTGTTCTATCATTGAGCCTTTTTAGTTTTGCAACTTCTTCCTCCAATTACTTAACTTTGTCAAGGGCATTGACAAGGTCAACCTTAAGAAGTGTTAGAGCACTGCTCGGTCGAACTCGCAAGCGTTGCTATATCAAGCTTGTTTGTCAAGTTTAGTTGCCAAAACTATAATTCTTGATTTCTAGTCTACTAATAGCTAAGTCTCGGACTAGGATAGAAAGTGTAGTTGAGCTCTAGACTCCACGACGTTCATCATACAAAGACGAATAACTACTCAAGGAACTGGTGGAACATAATCGACTAAAAGGTATGTGGAGACTTGAACTTATCTATCACTCAAAAGTCTATGTACTCTATCTCCTATCTTGAGACAAAAGTCGTATTGCTATATAGACTTCGATTATACACATTTGCTATTTCGAGCCGAGTTTATCTTGATTATCTATTTCAAGAAATATGTATTGGTAAGCTTTCACTTTGGCCAAGTTCATCTTTACAAGTGACGAAAGTCATGTTGATTATTTCAATATCTTGAAAATTGCTTTGATGAAAAATAGTGTGTGAATAACCTTTATTTAACATCCTCTAAGAATGTTTCAATGATTGAAATAAGAGTTTAGAATATATTACCTTGAATGGATATAAACATTGTATGTGAACTCATACGTGTGTAAGTCCAAAATCCTTGAACCAAAGTATGCGTACTTTGCTGCTCAGGATAATCGGAACTAAAGTCCGCGTACTGCCGGAAGTTCACGTCTCGTGAATTTCTGCTGGAGTTTTTGAACTGAAAACAATCTAAATCTAGGTACTTAAGTATGCGTACCAGTATGCATACTTGAGTGGGTTATTTTTTAAAAACGGTTTATTCGTGAACTTAAACTTATATAAACTAAGGAATACATATTTTCAAACCGTGGCTATAAAGTTCATGAATTGATTCGAGTGAATCAAAATCGTTTGTGCTTCGATTGTGTCTTGTATACTTCTATGAGATCTAAGCAATTGAACAACTCTCTAACTAGTTCTTTTGAGTCATTTGAACTAGTTATGGTGAAGATGGATAAGGTTGATATGAAAGTGCTCATATGGCTAACCATTTGGTTAACTACTGTTGAACCAACTAAGTGTACACGTTTAGGTGCGGTTACTCAAACCTAAATGACGTATGTTTCATTTGTGTATAACAAGCTAAGTTCGATCTAACGGATGAAAGATATTAGCTTGAATCTAATCAGGTTTTCATCTAACGGTGAATATTGAATGCTTTGTTACCAAGGTAACTTAGATTGCAAACCCTGATTTGGAAACTATATAAAGGAGAACTCTAGCAACTGGGAAACCTAATCCCCACACCTCCTGTGTGATACTAGTTGTATAAGCTAGAGTCGATTCTCCTTTAACCTTAGGTTTCTACCGAGACCCTGTAGGTTAACGACTTGAAGACTTTATTGGGATTGTGAATCCAGACGCAACTATTTTCTCTGTAGTTGCGTGATCTGATCTTGCTATTTCTATCGTGATTGAGTGCAATCGTAAGATGGGCTTGAGATTAATTTCTACGATAGGAAAGATAGAAAAGTAGTCACAAACATCTCCCTCTCATCGTTTGTGATTCCGCAATATCTTGTTTCGCTAGTCGATTAAGATTATTGTGAGGTGATTGATAATTCTAGGCTGTTCTTCGGGAATATAAGTCCGGGTTATCGATTGGTTCCTGTTCACCTTGATTTATCAAAATACGGAACAAAACTCGTAGGTATTTCTGTGGGAGACAGATCTATCTATTCCTATAGACTTTTACGTGTGATACAGATTTGTTTATTACAGTTTTCGACTTTGGGTCGTAGCAACTCTTAGTTGTGGGTGAGATCAGCTAAGGGAATCAAGTGCGTAGTATCCTGTTGGGATTAGAGACGTAAGGAGCACAACTGTACCTTGGATCAGTGTGAGATTTATTGGGGTTCAACTACAGTCCAGGCCGAAGTTAGTTTGTAGTAGGCTAGTGTCTGTAGCGGCTTAATACAGTGTGTGTTCAATCTGGACTAGATCCCGGGAGTTTTCTGCATTTGCGGTTTCCTCGTTTACAAAACTTCTGGTGTCTGTGTTATTTCTTTTCCGCATTATATTTTGTTATATAATTGAAATATCACAGGTGGTGCGTTGAATCGATCAATTGGTAAATCCAACCTTTGGTTGTTGATTGAAATTGATTGATACTTGAACATTGGTCTTTGGTACCGTTCTAGTTAATTTCTCTTGTATTCAATTAGACTCGCAGATTTCTATTTGCTTAAGTAAGTATTGAATCGAGAAATTGAGATATTACTCCTTGATATACTTTTTATTAAGATTGAGTTTGACTATCTAGTTGATTCTGTTAAAAGTATATTGGAGTTAGTCCATACAGATTGCTAAGCGAATTATTGGGTGAGGTTGTTGTACCCCAACTTTTTCAATTGGTATTAGAGCAGGCAAACACGTTTAAAGACCTTATAAGTCTTTGTTTGTAGCGATATGACTCTATGGATAGTAAAGTCTCTATAAACGCTTCACCAGGGATAAAGTCTGATCGTAGAGAAAGTTCTGAAAAACTAGTTATTCTCCAGAAAAAGTTGGATGAACAAATCCGGATCAACTCTGATCTAGTTGTAGAAATTGCACTTTATAAGGATTTGAAATCTGTCAAAATTCCTTCAAGGGATTTGAATAACTCTGTTTATTCTTCTTCTCTGAAGAAGGGTCATAAGTCATATGATAAGCAAATTCTAGGCTTTGTGAAACCTGATAGGACTCAGAACTACTCAAACGAGATTAAGGATGTTGGTCCATGTATGTTCTGTGACTCTTACAATCACTTTCAACATACTTGTATGTCCTTCCGGAAAAGTCTAAAAGTTGCAAGTAATTTTCATAAGAAAGCTGAACAACTATTTGCTTCTCTAAAAGGATGTACAAAACTAACAAGAAATCCTAAACATGATAGTAGTGTTAGTATGGGAGCTTTTGTTTTAAAATCAACATCGCCCTTTCAATGGTTTCTTGATAGTGGATGTAGCCGACATATGACAGGTGATCTCACGTGGTTTGTTTCTTCAAACGACTATGAAGGAGGTCCCGTGACATTTTAAGATGGGAGTTACTGTAACATAAGCAAGAAGGGGATGATCAAACTTCCCGGCGTACCTAAAATCCATGATGTAGTATACGTAAAAGGTATGACTGCACACCTTCTTTCTATTAGTCGAATCTGTGACAAAGGCCATAGAGTTTTCTTCAATGCGAATGGATGTGACATTGTAGACAAAACTGGGAAAGTAATTTTTCAGGGAACTCGTGGTAATATAAACTGTTACCTTCTGGATACTCAGTTCAGTAACTGTTGCAATTTGACTAAGGTGGAATCTACACATCTTTGGCATGAGCGTTTTGGTCACATCAATTATCATCTTCTAACTAAGATCATTAATAAAGAACTTGTTAGAGGCGTTCCCAAAATCAATGCAAAGATTGATGGTGTATGTGGTGCCTGTCAAAAGAGTAAACAAACGAAAGTTCACCATAAATCATCTCGAGATATTCTCACTAAATCTTCACTTGATTTAATTCATATGGACCTCATCGGACCTATTCAACAACCCACAGTTGCTGGTAAGAAATATTCTTTAGTTATGGTAGATGATTACACCAGATTCACTTGGGTTGCATTTCTATCTCATAAGAATGAAACCCTTGATGAATTCAAGATTATTGTTAAGAGAATCCAGAACGAACAAGGTCGCAAACTAAAGAAAATTAGAAGCGACCGTGGAACTGAATTCAATGACACTAAGGTGTTTGAATTTTGTGACGAACTGGGGATTATTCAAAAATATTCACCACCTATTACTCCTCAAGCTAATGAGTTGCAGAAAGAAAAAATAGGAACATTCAGGAAATGGCCAGGGTAATGCTCCATAACAAAAACTTACCGTTAAGGTTTTGGGGAGAAGCTGTCTTCACAACATGTTATTTGATCAACCGTGTCTACCTATGGTCTAAAACCCTAAACACTCCTTATGAGTTGTGGTAGGGTAGAAAACCCAACTTACACTATCTCAGAGTGTTCGGAAGTAAGTGCTACATTCTAAAAGATCGAGAACAAAGAGGGAAATTTGATACTAAAAGTGATGAAGGTATCTTCCTTGGCTATGCCTCTGATAGTCGTGGTTTTCGAGTGTTTAATCGCAGAACCCAAGTTATGATAGAGTGTTAATGTTATTATCGATGATAATAGTAATTTCCATCATGATAATCCTCCTGTTGAATTTCCTCTAACTGAGATGATTGAGAATGTCAAAGAAATTCCAGAATCAGTTGAAGTCATCCCAACTGTTACTGATCCTGATATTTCTAGTGACGAGGAGAAGAGCACTAATCAGGCTACTCCTGTTGAACAAGAGTGTGTCCCTCCGCGACACCTCTGGGTTCAAAGGAATCATGATCCCAACAGTATTATTGGAGGTCGAGATTCTACTGCTAAGACAATAGGACAACTTCAAAATATTTGCAATTTTGGTTGTTATCTTTCACAAGTAGAACCGAGAAATATTAATGAAGCTCTTAGCGATCCCTTTTGGGTGAATGCAATGCATGAAGAGTTAAATCAATTTCAAATAAAAGACGTATGGGAACTAGTACTTTGTCCCTCCAATATCAATATTTTCGGCACCAAATGGATATTCAAGAATAAGTCTGATGAATTTGGCACAATTGTCAGAAATAAAGCCAGACTTGTCGCTCAAGGATATTCACATATTGAAGGTATCGAATTTGACGAAACCTTTGCTCCTGTGGCACGTCTTGAGTCCATTCGGTTGTTATTAGCTCATGCTTGTTTTCTTAAGGTTAAGTTGTTTCAAATGGACATAAAATCCGTGTTCCTAAACGGAAACTTAAAGGAAGAGGTCTATGTCGCTCAACCTAAGGGTTTTGAAAACCCTGATTTCCCATATCATGTTCTTAAGCTTAAAAAGGCATTATATGGGTTAAAACAAGCACCTCGTGCCTGGTTCGAAAAACTTACTACTTCTCTTCTTAGGAAAGGTTTTTCGAGAGGCGGAGCTGATAAAACCTTATTTACCAAATGGAGTGGGAAAGATGTTGTCATTGCTCAAGTCTATGTAAATGATATCATCTATGGTTCAACTTCTGAGAAACTTGCAAAAGATTTCCAAGTCTCTCTTGGCAAAGAATTTGAAATGAGCAATGTTGGTGAATTAAAGTTCTTCTTAGGATTACAAATTCAGCAACAGAAGGATGGAATTTACTTATCTCAATAAAAATATGCTAAGGATCTTGTCTCAAGGTTCGGTCTGGATAAGTCAACTCCAAAATTGACACCTATGCCCACCGCTGGTAAACTACACAGAGATGAGAAAGGAGTAAATGTGGATCAAAAACTGTATCGATCTATTATTGGTATCCTTTTATATCTTACAGCTACTAGACCTGATATTGCTTTTAGTGTTGGTTGTTGTGCTAGATTTCCGGCTAACCCAAAGGAATCTCATCTTGCAGCTGCAAAAAGGATCATACGATATGTGAACCACACGGTCGGGTATGGTCTATCTTACACTTTTGATACTAACACTGATCTTTCTGCTTATTCAGATGCTGGATGTATAGAAGACAGGAAAAGTACATCAGGGGGTTTCTACTACGTAGGAATGAATCTTGTGTCTTGGCATAGCAAGAAACAAAATTCACAATCCCTGTCCACATGTGAAGCAAAATATATTGCTGCCGGCTCATGTTGTACTCAACTTCTCTGGATGAAACAAATGTTGGCTGATTATGGAATTGATACTGGAATAATGAAGATTTTTTGTGATAACTCCAGCGCTATTCGAATCACTGAGAATCCCGTTGAGCACTCAAGAACAAAGCACATTTATATAAGGTACCATTTTATTCGAGATCTCTATGAAAATGGTATCATAAATATGGAATTTGTGCCTTCCGAACAACAATTGGCTGATATTCTTACCAAACCATTAGACACTGCTACATTTCAACACTTACGACAGTCTATTGGTGTTGTTTTGGTTCATTAGTTATTCCTAAAAACTCTTGCCCCTATGCTTATCTCGATCTTTTGGGCAATTGAGTTTGGAACTCCAGTAAGTGTTTACTTCAATTTTTCATTTGTTTCAGTAAGTTGATTTTCTGTCAGGTTTCTTAATGTAATATCCAAACAAATCCTTCTTTTCTTATGAAAGTAAGGTCGCTCTTGTTGTTCTTTCGGGAATGACATTTTATGGGGGAGAGTTCTTAATTGAACTTGTGCTTAATTTCCAAATCTTTGTGGGGAGTGCGGCTGTGGAATATTGTAGGGGTTATCTTGTATCTTTATAAACTCCTTGATGAATGCATTTAGTTTCGGCTATATGATTGCATCTAAAAAGTTGATATGTGCTTTCTTTTGGTCATGAAATGTCTCTGTGGAAATTTCATTAGGATCCCACTAGTTTTCGTACCTTTGCCAATTTTATTGAGAAAAAAAGAGAGAATTAATGTGTAGTTCACACTACAAATACATATGGTTTTCGGATCATTATGTAAGGGGGAGTGGTTTCCATGTGAGATGGAGTATTGACTAAGGGGGAGTGATACATATCACCATAGTATTGTTGTCGAAGTTGTGATACAATTGAACTTTGATGTTGTGTAATAATATTATGACACTGTGTAATAATGATTAAGAGCTTTTGTTTTCTCATTGTTATGGCTACGGATCTTCAACAACGGTGATGCTGATTTGAATATCTTTGGAATCATTGGAGCACTTGGAAGTGACGAATATTTCGAGTAATGTTGAAGAACCAAGGAGATCATGCATGTGGAAGAGAAGCTACAAAGTTTATTTATTTTGTATTCCATATGTATTGATAGCTTTGTCACTAAAATTGAAAAAGGGGGAGATTGTTAGAGCACTTCACGGTCGAACTCGCAAGCGTTACTATCTCAAGCTTGTTTGTAAAGTTTAGTTGCCGAAACTATAAGTCTTGATTTCTAGTCTACTTATAGCTAAGTCTCGGACTAGGATAGAAAGTGTAGTTGAGCTCTGGACTCCACAGCGTTCATCATACAAAGACGAATAACTACTGTAGAAACTGGTGGAACTTCATCGACTAAAAGGTATGTGGAGACTTGAACTTATCTATCACTCAAAAATCTATGTACTCTATCTCCTATCTTGAGACAAAAGTCGTATTGCTATATAGACTTCGATTATACACATTTTCTATTTCGAGCCGAGTTTATCTCAATTATCTATTTCTCGAAATATGTGTTGGTAAGCTTTCGCTTTGGCCAAGTTCGTCTTTACAAGTGACGAAAGTCATGTTGATTATTTCAATATCTTGAAAATTGCTTTGATGAAAAATAGTGTGTGAATAACCTCTATTTAACATCCTCTAAGAATGATTCAATGATTGAAATGAGAGTTTAGAATATATAACCTTGAATGGATATAAACATTGTAGGTGAACTCATACGTGTGTAAGTCCAAAATCCTTGAACCAAAGTATGCGTACTTTGCTGCTCAGGATAACCGGAACTAAAGTCTGCGTACTGCCGGAAGTTCACATCCCGTGAATTTCTGCTGGAGTTTGTGAACTGAAAACAAACTCAATCCGGGTACTTAAGTATGCGTACCGGTATGCATACTTGAGTTGGTTATTTTTTAAAAACGTTTATTCATGAACATAAACTTATATAAACTAAGGAATGCATATTTGCAAACCGTGGCTATAAAGTTCATGAATCGATTCGAGTGAATCAAAATCGTTTTTGTTTCGATTGTGTCTTGTATACTTCTATGAGATCTTAGCAATTGAACAACTCTCTAACTAGTTATTTTGAGTTATTTGAACTAGTTATGGTGAAGATGAATAAGGTTGATATGAAAGTGCTCATATGGCTAACCATTTGGTTAACTACTGTTGAACCAACTAAGTGTACACGTTTAGGTACGGATACTCAAACCTAAATGACGTATGTTTCATTTGTGTATAACAAGCTAAGTTCGATCTAACGGTTGAAAGATATTAGATTGAATCTAATAAGGTCTTCATCTAACGGTGAATATTGAATACTTTGTTACCAAGGTAACTTAGATTGCAAACCCTGATTTGGAGACTATATAAAGGAGAACTCTAGCAACTGGGAAACCTAATCCCCACACCTCCTGTGTGATACTAGTTGTATAAGCTAGAGTCGATTCCCCTTTAACCTTAGGTTTCTACCGAGACCATGTAGGTTAAAGACTTGAAGATTTCATTTGGATTGTGAAGCCAGACCCAACTATTTTCTCTGTAGTTGCGTGATCTGATCTTGATGTTTCTATCATGATTGAGTGCAATCATAAGATTGGCTTGAGATTAATTTCTACGATATGCAAGATAGAAAAGTAGTCACAAACATCTTCGTCTCATAGTTTTTGATTCCGCAATATCTTGTTTCGCTAGTCGATTAAGATTATTGTGAGGTGATTGATAATTCTAGGCTGTTCTTCGGGAATATAAGTCCGGGTTATTGATTGGTTCCTGTTCACCTTGATTTATCAAAAGACAAAACAAAACTCGTAGGTATTTCTGTGGGAGACATATTTATCTATTCCTATAGACTTTTCTGTGTGATACAGATTTGTTTATTAAAGTCTTCGACTTTGGGTCGTAGTAACTCTTAGTTGTGGGTGAGATCAGCTAAGAGAATTAAGTGCGTAGTATCCTGTTGGGATCAGAGACATAAGGAGCGCAACTGTACCTTGGATCAGTGTGAGATTGATTGGGGTTCAACAACAGTCCAGACCGAAGTTAGTTTGTAGTAGGCTAGTGTTTGTAGCGGCTTAATACAGTGTGTGTTCAATCTGGACTTGGTCCTGTGGGTTTTCTACATTTTCGGTTTCCTCGTTAACAAAACTTCTGGTGTCTGTGTTATTTCTATTCCGCATTATATTTTGTTATATAATTGAAATATCACAGGTTGTGCATTGAATCGATCAATTGGTAAATCCAACCTTTGGTTGTTGATTAAAATTGATTGATACTTGAACATTGGTCTTTGGTACCGTTCAAGTTAATTTCTCTTGTATTCAATTAGACTCGTAGATTTCTATTTGCTTAAGTAAGTATTGAATTGAGAAATTGAGATATAACTCCTTGATATACTTTTTATTAAGATTGTGTCTGACTTTCTAGTTGATTTTCTTAAAAGTATATTGGAGTTAGTCCATACAGATTGCTAAGCGAATTATTGGGTGAGGTTGTTGTACCCCCACTTTTTCAAGAAGGTTTTCTTTGGAAAATCCAGATTCTTCCTTTCTTCACGTATTAACTGTTGAGAATTAAACTTTGTTTCAGTTTCAACAAGTTTCTTTTTCAACAGATAATGTTTTATGTAGAGATTCTCATAATCGAGAGTCTTTGAGTTTAGGCTTTCTCTACAATCCTTTAGAAGATATCGAGCATTTTGATATCCAGAATAAAATCCATAGAGTAGCAAGAAGTCCAACAACATCTGAGGTAGATAGCCTTTTAGTAGAAACAACACCTAATAGTGAGGAAAATACAGATATATCTTCTTCTACATCTTGATCAATTTATGAATCACCGTAATCGAAAATTTCATCAAGTTGTTTTTCAAGGAAAGTTTGCCAGTCATCAGAATCTTCATTATACTGATCACTTTATTCGGTAGAATCACAGAGGATGACTTTATTAGGCGTTGATTCTTCATCTTGTTTTCCGTTAACTGAATCATTTACAGGTTCAACTATAACCATTTTGATTCAAATCTTATAGGTTAGATCGCACCAAACATAGATTGTTAGATCTTTTCGTGTTTTCCTGCTCTGATACCAATTGAAAAAAAGAGGGTACCCAAATACACCACAATATTTTATTTATCCACCTATAAGTCCTCTTACCGAAACTGATCGTCTATGGACTAAGTCGAGACAATACAACAATTGGTATTCATACTTTGTGTGATTGTCTATAGATACGAGATCGATACAATACGACTACCAAAGTGTGATACTTGATAATAGGTTCGGACTTAACCAAACTCTATAGGATCACTATCAAGTATGTCGGAGTTCACGTTTGTGTATTTTACTTTTAATTATAATAAAACAATTATAATTACGGAAAGAGAAAAGTAAAAGACACGGCAATATTTTGTTAACGAGGAAAACTGCGAATACATAAAAACCCCGGGACCTAGTCAAGAATTGAATACTCTCAGAATTAAGCCGCTATACAAAATCTAAACCAACTTCGTATAGTTGAGACCAAGCAACTACCCCTAGTTCACTTAGTTTCCTCAGTATCCATGCGCTTCCGACTTCGATGAGTGCACGCACTGGAATAATTCCTTTGGATCGTATTCAAAACAGTAAAGGAACAACAAATCTGTTTAGTAACAACTCTTTCGATTCTTTCAAGATAAAGATATCTCAAGTCATATGCAAAGGCTCTTCCGTTTAATCTAATAAAATCCTTTGCCTGGTTAGACCAATCTATCCAATAACTACCAAAGTAGTCAAGTTTAGAATCGCAATCAATCGATATAGATTCTAACAAGAAACTATAAGATGTTTACACAACTAAATAATCGAATAAATCTTATTCTGGTTGGATCCCAGCCGATCAAGGTTTGTGCACACCAAAAGATAAGAGAACCAAATAAGAAATTTTCTTTGTCTTCAAATATTCTTTAATCTTCAATAAACACCTGCACAACACCACTTGAATCTCTTATGATCAATCACACACAAAACGGAGTCTGTTAACAATGGATTATCACAAGATGTCTTTAGATCTAACAACAGTTCTAAAGATCCCGTCGATACTTTGATCTAGTCTGAGTGAATCTTATATCAGAAGAGAAGATTCTCAAGCATGAACAAACTAGGTGCAATCAAAGTTTCAACAACCGTTAGTCAATCAAATCAAATCGAAAACTAATAACACTGCAATAATCTAGTTTCCCACCAACGGTACTCGTAGAGCTTCTTGATCCCACAGAAGACTTTAAACGAGCGGTCGTAAGAGATTTCACTTAATTATGATACCTTCCTCTCCGATTAGACGGCTCCACCAGAAACAACAAAAAGATGAAGTTTGCCTGGCTTTTAGGATAGTTTGCTAGAAATGCATACTTAGGTATTTATAGACCAAGGATGTTTGGACACCAAGGAATTTCCAAAACCTAAAATATTCTCAAGATTTGTAATGAATAGCAAAATTCGGTTTTCCTAATTCCAATAAAGGGTTGTCCAAAATTTCCGAAATCTCTCAATAATAAATCTCCAATTAGTAAATGCACATTACTAATTTTTATTATCTAGAGATATGCATTTAATTGCTGGTAATTAAAGCATATAAAACCCAAAACCTTAATTAAAAGATTCTCAATTTATTTCGGCACAGGATCTCCTTGAGTACTAAGGAATATCTTTGAACAATAAATGATAAGAGTTATTGTACGTGTTCAAAGTATGTTGACATCTTTTCACTGTAAATCCTTATTCATATTTACATGGATTTACATTCTTGGAATCAGTTATACCACACTTCCAAACAAGTTTAGAATTGGTTCACCTGTATTCCAAGATCACTACGTGATTGATCAAATATCAAATCACATACATTGGTTCAATCGATTCTACCAATCACTAGGATCGGTTATACCTTAATATGGAAATACTTGTGATCGGTCACACAAGTTACCAGGACCGGTTACATCAGTTACCAGGATCGGTTACATCAATTACCAGGACCGGTTACCATATACTCATGGTATTGCTTGTGATAGGTCATACCAGTTAACAGGATCGGTTACACCAATTACCAGGATCGGTTACACTAATTACCAGGACCGGTTACCAATTACAAGGATCGATTACACATACTCTGTGATCGGTCACACCAATTACTATGATCGGTCACACCAATTACAAATATCGATCATACCACCTCATGGTGATTACTTAGGATAGGTTATACTAATTAATAAAAACTAGTCATACCAAATCATAAGTCAGGCATTGTGATTATTTATACCAAGATACATAACAAGGTTACGATCGGTTCTACCATCTCACACATATTGGTAATCCAAAGATTTGCAATGAAGCCGTACCAATAAGCCTAACGATTTCTCTTTCGATTCATAAAAGAAGTTCATGAATGTACTTCCTTTAAACAAATGCAAAAAATTGTTTCCAAGGATGAAATCTTCACCATAACCCATTCACATAATAATAACAGTATATACAAGATTATGTTGATGTCATATCTACGAAGTTCAAAAGATAAGCGTTATACTTCGTAATCTAATTCCCTAATACTATGATCATATAAATATGACCATGTCACGTCACTAGAGTATTATACAATATGCACAATATATACAGCTTCGAAGTTATGTTTTCAATATAGCACGACTTGAAAGATACGTTAGGAATGAAACAGTTCAAGTCAATATTACTAACCTCAAGAGGAAGGATAATGTTGTCATTGTAGTTCGCTTCTTCTTCACATTCTTCAGGTCTTCGGAGTAATACTTGTATGTCTCAACATTCCTAGACTTTCTAGTCCAACCTAAACGAAGTTGACTCTAATATACAATCAAGCGACTTTAGATGAGTTTTGATACACTAAAATGTGACAACCAAACTTGACATACCAACGCTTGGTGGGTTCAAGCAAACTATGCTCTAACACAGAGACGTGATGAATTTTGATGTATTATTATTTGGATCGACGAACGTCGGCCTAATAATCGAGATTACTCGATCATGAACCTATTTTGATATGTTGAGTGTTCGGCAGGGAATCTGCTGAGTTATTGTAGAGTAGTCATTCCTGATCTAATATGTCATGAGTTTTCGAATGAAAAAGTAGGAATTAAAGTGTTAGTAAATATTAGATGATCGTCCAAGTATATGGCCGTCCAAATCATGTTGCACCTCGGACAGTCGAGCAACAAAATATTTGGTAGCAGGACCGAATATTAAATATTAACAAAAAAATTGGTAGCAGAATCAATATGAAAATTATTGATGTTTAAGAGAACTGTCATAAATCTGAAACCTTAATTTTGGAGAACCCCGGATCCAGGAGATGGAGAGATGTCCAATATGGGTAAATAAACATCTACTGACCAATGGGTATGAAGACCGTTGGTGATGGAGAGACCGGCTGGACGGTGTATGGAAAATTGTCCAACTAATGGAAAAGGATTCACCAAAATACCAAGATATGGAGGATTATCCAAAGTGGAGGATTATCCAAAATAATCAAGGAGTGTGGGACCGACCGGCCATGATGGCCATGTGGACTGTCCAGGTCCTTCCATAGTGGTGCACGGACCACCATGTTGTACTTGCTTCCATTCCTGATCCTGACCAACCAGGTCGATCGCAGAATGATCTCGACCACTCAACTTGGTCGCCCTGTCCAACTAGCCTATATCCTACCACGCTCGACCAATCAGGTTCCGTGGTGACTACCTGTCGCCATTCTACTTTTCCAACCAATTATATCGCTCATAGCCTACCTGCTCCGCTCCCAATGACCGGCCAAAGGAGGCTAGCCAAGCTGCCTAATTCTACTTAAGATTAGATCTTGACTGCCCAAGTTAGTTGCAGAGTGATCACGACCACTCAACTTGGTCGGCCTGTCCAACTAGCCTAGCTCCTTACATGCTCGACCAATCAGGCTCTATGGTGACTACTTGTCTCCCTATTATCTTTCCATCCAATCAGGTCGCTTATAGCCTATCATTATGAGAAAGTATCAGGAAACGCGGACAGTTGACGAGTGAAGGAGTAGTGGGTATGCAACCGCCTAGTCTTCTCTCCATCATAGGGACACGGTTTCATCACTTTCTCACTCTTTCACAACTTTCACTTCCTACGAGATCAAGGTGTATATGCATGATTACACATAAATAGATTTTTCTGATCTAATTCTTAACAAGCAATCATAACCATTAACGCAAATATCCAGAACACACTACTTACAACCTTCAAGCAGGTTTTACTTTCTGATACACGTTCATACACCTTCACCACTCATAGAGTCTACCACTCTGATCTCAACACTTCTTCTGCTTCCCTCCCTGAGACCAACCCTCCTCCTTCCTTTGTGACTGAAGCAAAACTGGAACGACCATTTCTTGGTTTAGGCCAAAATTGTATAGATTGATCTCTCGAATCTAAAGTACTCTTGTGCAGTACATTTGTTTAGGGTTTAGACTCGTTTATCATCAACCTACCCCATTTTACCATTTTCAGCAGAATCAGTTTTTGCCCTACTACAACATGAAAAATACTGCAAAAAAACGTAAAATAATAAGATGCCAAAAATATGAATAAAATAAGATTTCGAACACTTTAATACTTATATCAAGTGGATACGACAAGTAAAAATTTATCCTTAGATCCAACAAATATCTAGGCCAAAAAAGTTAATATTATTCCCATAATTTTTAAAAGTATGAAGCTGTACCAAGCATGGGTTCCATATTGTATATGTATCCATCCAACAAATGATTGCATGCATTAAAATTTTATTTTTTTATGGACTATTATGGCAATGGACCGCATGATGTCTATGTATCTTACGAACAACGGGTGCATGATGTCTGTGCATCAAATATGGATATATGTTATATATGTATCCCTAAATGTTTCAACCTTTCAAGCCTTCTAAAAGCCAAACTTGAATGCCTAACTCTAGAACCTAACACAAAACTCTAATAAGGCAACCCCAAATCAATAAGGGTAATTTGGGTGTTATTGAAAATACCAGGATAAGGGTGGCCACCTTTTACTTCATAATGAACATATTTCATTATATTCATACTATCCAACGTGAAACAAAACATCCCAAAATTAGGGTTCTTATATTTGTATAACACGACATTTTAAGAATCTTTTGACTAATTATAATTAAAGATACAATATACATGTTTTTCAAGGAGAAAAGATTCAGAACATGTAATAGGTTGAAATTGACTTTAATCCCAAAGTTCACTTACAAGTTAAGTTATTACCCGGAAATGAGAATTATCACCAAAACTCAGGGTTACATTATCTCATTCACAAGCCCATATATTAAAGATTTCCATAGTGGGTGAACAAAACTCATTTTAAAATATTTTTAAAAAAATCTTAAAAGAACAGATATAACTAATGAATGTTTGGATTTTATCCCTTTACAAAGTTTTTAAAGAGATCCGCACAACAACTAATAATCAGATATGGAAATTTAACTTTATGAAAAGTATAAAAAATGATTGTTTTTAGGCATGTACATTGTTCAGTGATGCATAAATAACATTGTAGATGGTGAAATTAGGATAAGGGGCAAAAGCGTCATTTCGAGACCATAAACAAAACTCAACTTTCACGGGAGAGATTAAGCCATTGGTCCTCAAGGCACCAATAGCCACGATTTCCAGTACACGTCCCCGCGAGACACTGTTGGTCGTGATGCTGTGATTCCTGGCGCACATCCTCGACGAGATACTGCTCACGTAGGTTCTGTAGAGCGTAAAACGTCCCCAGTAGACTTATGAACCAGAACAACCACAATTCTAGCATGTTTTCGCGAGACGGGGCTGATTGTGATGCCATGATTCCTAGTATACATCCTCGACGAGATACTGCTGGTTATGTAGGCTCTGTAAATGCGTAAAAACGTCCACGGCGGACTTATGACCCAGAGCAGATATATGCATGTCTCTTGTAAGCACGATTCACCTTATTTGAGATCAAGGACTGACTCCTAGTACATCATCGCGAGATACGCTGGTCATGTCTGCACTAGGCTCTGACTCGACTTACTGAGGTTTCCGAATAACTCCTAGGACATCCCCGCGAGATCCGCTGGTTATTCTGCCTCCGGGCCCTTTCGACAGACTCCTAGAACATCCTTTTGAGATACACTGGTCTTGTTGGCCCATCATATGGGCACAATTGATTCCTAACACATCTATGCAAGATACGCTGGTCAAAAACAAGTGAGCCAAAGTCTCGCAGAGGAATTAATCGGGTGTACAAAACCTTTTCTCTCTCTCCAGGACGAGTCTCAGCTGACCATAGAGAGATTTGGATCCGTTAAGAAAATCTTCATAGAGATTTTGATTTGTCTGCAAAATCTCGGAGTGATTCAAATCTCTCTTCCAAATCTCAGAGGGATTCAAATCTCTCTTCAAGATTTCAGAGAGATTCAAATCTCTCTTCAAGATTTCAGAGAGATTCAAATCTCTCGGGAAATCTCAGGTTAGGATGAATATTCCCCATGGTAGGCACGAGGAATCGAGTCTCCTATCCATACGAATTCTGAGGCATCCCATGCCTTTTCACGTGACTCATCCTAGTCACTCTTATAAATCGGAGAATATCTCTCTATCTCGGCCAACTCGGCTAAAGATAATATTTCTCTCTCTCTCAACACGTCATCACAAAGGATGACTCAGCTTCACACAAATTGGGGGATAATAATTAGGGTTCTGGTCTGGCGGTCTACGACACGTGTGAAAAATACCCGGCTTATTTTTCACCGCATAAGAGAGTAAAGGCGGTGGAATAATGAGATAAACTCAACCTAGTTTATCTATATTCCTGAAGAGACGGGAGAATTGCTCTGCACGGCACGAAAAGAAATCCTTATCTTCACCGACTTGAGATTAGAGAATTCAGTTATAGATTTATTTCTCCAAGCTACGATCTTTCTCATAACCTCTCAGAGTAATTCTTCTTCAAACCCTAGAATTCTCTGATCTCTCTTTTCATCTGCTTTCCTCCCTAAGACCATCCCTAAATATCTTCCCTGTGACTGAAGCAGCCTTTGAACGGCCACTGTGCATGGTTTAGGCGAAGACTGTTCGTGCTCAACCTCCCGTAACTCACTTTTAGAAACCCTAGAATCCCACTTCTAACCTCTCTAAGATTTTAGGTAACTACATTTTGGGGACCACAGTGGGAGGTTGTTCACTCAGTTACAGATCTCAATCATGGTCACTATTAGGAAGGAAGCCGATTCCACCAATCCAAACATAAAAACGTTTCATTGATTCAGTGTTTGTAAATCCATTACAGACTTTGTCGAGAGAGTCATCCCTACAAGCACTTTCTCTCTCTTTCGAGTTTGACCTTAGTGAATAGGTGATGTGATTTTAAAGTTGTTGTAGTAAATGAGTTCAAACTCTCGGACTTGTGAAGATTCGAGTTTTTAAATTTAATAAAAATATATACAAAAATATTACAAAGGGTGCGAGAGTTACTGGGACTCAGGATTCCACCAAATTTCATTCATGTGATTCAAATAATAATTCCAATCAATTATAGCTCAAATATTTAAAAATATGGACTCTTATTCTTTGCCAAAAATAGATTTTTGGAAAGCAATGACTATAAATCAAAAGCATGATGTATCAAAAATGCATTGACCAAGCATACATCATCAAACAATATCACACCCATTCAATAA